>MU191193.1:0-13089 GCA_016904865.1 Pissodes strobi | reverse complement strand
GAGATTCGTTGTCTGCATCTTTATTTTCTTTAGAATCAATATAGCAAGCAAAAATAAATAGTTCTCTTTCTTCACACCACTGCCATATATCTTGACATAGATCATTTAAATTTGTGTTTTGTATGCCCCCCATCCTATTTATATAAGCAATGGCTGTGGTATTGTCTATGTGATGTAAAATGTTGCATTTTTTAAGTCCCTTGGCAAAACATCTTAGACCAATGAAAGCCGATTTAAGTTCTAAGAAGTTTATTATGTTTCTTTTTTCTGTTGTGGACCAAAAGCCATGAGATTTAATGTTGTTACAAGGAACCTATCAAGGAAGCATCTGAAGATATTTCGGTATCGAAATTCTGCTTTCGAATATGGTTTCTTCCGTTATGAATTTTTGATAATCACCATTTAAGGGCATTTCTAAGAATGGACGGGATTTACATTGATTTATTATAGTTACCAAAACACATTTCCTTGACAGATATTTTTGTCTTTCAATTAGCTTTGTATATAGCCAACTGTAAAATATGGCTGGACATATGGAGACTAGTTTACCAATCATTTGTGCATAAACTCTGATCTGACAAGATTTACTTGCTATAATTGACTTCAGTAATTTTATTATGGAAGTTTATTTGTCTTTAGGTACAGAAATTGTAAATTCTACTGAATTGTAAGACACTTCTTTTATAGTTAATGAGAAAACCTAAATTCTCTAAAAAAATTATTGTAAAGAGTAAATTATCCTTGCTGTCATTCATTATAAGTGTTTCCTAACAAAGTAAGATCATGTATATGACTATGTACCTACTAGCCTGCTTGCTACTAGGTAAGCAACAACAGGTTTCATTAATTTTGTGAAAATTACTGGTGCACAGTTAAGCAAAAATTCGCATATACAGAAACAATGTCCTTGAATGTAAATCTCAAAATCTTTTTATCTTTGTTGTGAATTGGGATAAGAAAATAGGCATATGTAAGGTCCAAAGTTGTCATGTACCAATTTAATTTTATTTTTTTTTTAGTATGATATTGGATACAGTTTTATGATCTTCTAGCTTAAACAGCTGATTGTTAATAAATTTATTTCAGTTTTTTTTAATTTAAAACTAATCTGTAGGTGCGAGCTATCGCCCTTAGGCTATTAGTAATATATTGACCTTTGCACGGTTTTACCATGTTAAGTGCTCCCGAGCAAAGTAGTTGCTGAATGCAACTGGATAGTTCATTTCTCCTATTTATTGACCACTTACAACAAACAGGCTGAAATAACTGAATCGGTGTTTTGTGTAAAGGAATTTTCAGACCAGAGATCCAAGACAAAACCAATTCGTCTTGTGTTAGTTCTCGCCATTTTAGTTCGAAAGTTTTTAACCACGCCACTGCTGTACTAACCTTACTTTGATGACTTAAGGCTTCATCGTTCCTTGGTTCGTGCTGATAGCCGGAACTCTGTTCAGGTCTTCCTCCTGTCTTGATTGATGTTGCCTCGAACTGTCTTCCTGTAAAGCCATAAATAAATATAAATCGGCCTATTATTATAAGTACGGAAAAGTTAAGGTTTGTAATATTTTTTATTTTATTATCTATGCATTATCAAACGATATGTATTGTACATTATCCATATAACTCCTAGACTTATAAATTTCGTTACGTTATTTTAAACGATACAACCACAGATCTATATAGCTACGCAACAGATGCCTACTCCGGTATTAAAAGTGTCGCTCGCCAATAATGCAATAAACTTAAATATTTTCCTATTTAGACGCGTTTTGCCTCTCCGTGTTGCCAAGTCGCAAACTGTAGTTTACCTTTCATATCACATTATGGTATTACTCATTTTCTTGGCAATCGTATGTTATATTATGTCAAATTAAAGTTCATTATCAGATTCAGTGAATGGTGTGCTTGAACATGGGCTAAAACTCACCTTAAATATTGGTGTAAAGGGTCGTTACAAATTTTGTTAACTTATACTGTAATATCTCTTATTTGTATTAAGTAATCCCTAATATTATCACGCAGGTTTTTGTTTCGAAGATCAAAGGAATTTTTGAAATGTTTAACGACATGTCAAGGTACCATTTAATTTTGTTTTAAACTCTACTATCAATATTATAAATTTGTTCATTTAAATTGCCGTTTCATTAATAAACTATCATATTTAATAAAAAATGTAAAAATCGTATTTTTCTAAAAAAATATGTTTGTGTATTTGATAAATAAATGTTAATAACAAAACTCGATGATTTGAGCGGGTCAAAAAGCCAGCAGAAATATTGTTCGACGTGATAACTTGGCAACACCAACCCGTTCCTAGACGACTGGTTCACCCACTCGCGAAAGCCGGTGAACATTTTTGGCCCCGCGTAAAAAGCATTGGAAGAGGTATCTGTTGCGTAGCTATATAGATCTGTGATACAACGCAATTCTTAAGATAAAGAGCAGGCTTGACACTCGATAATTAAAGCCTTATTTTCTATAACAGATGCCTGAAGCTCATTTTTGCCCGGGTTTGGGTTAGCCTTTAATTTGCCCTTTAATTTGAATAATTTGTAATAAAAGTTATCATAAAATAATAATGTATCCGAGTTCCACATGTAGAATAAAATTGATACCACAAGCCTTTCAATTTTAATGCTTACCTACCTGTAAGGTCCTCCGTGCTTATGTTGGCGTCTTGGACTGTGCCGGCTTCATCGATCGAAATTTCATTGTCCGAAAAAATTCACAGTCCTTCACAAAGATGCAACCGGGAGAGACATTGAAAATGCCGAAGCACGATGCAACACTTACTATATTTGAGATCTGAGAAAACTCATAATTGTGTGGAAATATAATAGTTGATAGAAGTTTGGGTGAGATCAGGTTAGATTACGTAAGTTTACTTTACCAAAATATATCAAATAAATGCATATTACTTGAAGTTTCGTTCTTTTTTACAATTTATAACGTTATAAGTGTGGTTGAAAAAGCAAAAGCCCATTTGCTTTCGATTCGTCTGACATTCACGACTGGTCTGTCGTGATAAACTAAAAGTCACCCACCCTTAACACAATCTAATGTAAAAAATTACTTTTAGCATATTACGTAAGATTAGTTTACCAAAATAAATCACATAAATGCATATTACTTCAAGTTTCGATCGTTTTTACAATTTGTAACATTAGTGGTGGTGGTAAAAACTGCATTCGATTCGTCTCTCAATCCCCGATCTAACGCGGTTAGCTTCACTTAGTATCAACTGATTTTAGTCATTTAAGTCGGCTCCAATACGTTATAATCAATTTTAATAGATTTGGCTCGTTTTGGTAAGCCGTCTAATCAACTAACGGTTAGATTTATTTAGTCTCAATTTATTTTACTTTTTTGAGCTGGTTCCGATGCGTTACAATTAATATTAATAGATTTGGTTAGTTTTGGTTTATCGTCTAACCGAATTTCGGTTAGCTTCACTAAGTCTCAATTTATTTTAGTCATTTGAATCGGTTCCGATACGTTATAATCAATTTTAATAAATTTGGTTAGTTTTGGTTAATCGCCTAATCATTGCGGTTAGTTTCACTTAGTCTCAAATTATTTAAGTCATTTGAGTCAGTTCCGATAAGTTATAATTAAGTTTAATAAACTTGGTTAGTTTTGGTTAATCGTCTAATCATCTTCCGGTAACTTTCACTTAGTCTCAAGTTATTTTACTTATTGGAGCCGGTTCCGATACGCTGTAGGTAACAAATTTCAATAGATTTGGTTAGTCGTCCAATCAACTTTCGATTAGTTTCACCTAGTCTCAACTTATTTTACTTATTTAAGCCGGTTCCGATACACTATAATCAAATCTAATTTATTTGTTTCGATTTGATTAATCGTCCAATCATCTTTCGGTTAGTTTAACTTAGTGTCAACTTATTTTAGTCATCTGAACCGGTTTCGACGCGATATAATTAATTTTATAAGATTTGGTTAATTTTGGTTAGTCGTCCAATCAAGTTTCGGTTTGTTTCACTCAATCTCAACTTACTTTAGTCATTTGAACCGTTTCCGATACATTTAAGTCAGTTGCGATACGTTATAATCAATTTTAATAAATTTGATTAGTATTGGATAATCGTCGAATCAACTTCCAGTTAGTTTCGCTAAACTTAGTCTCAGTTTATTTTACTTATTTGAGCCGGCTCCGATACGTTATATTCAGTTTTAATAGATTTGGTTAGTCAACTTTCGGTTAGTTTCACTTAGTCTCAACTTATTGTAGTCATTTGAGTCGGTTCCGACAAGTTATAATAAAGTTTAGTAAATTTGGTTAGTTTTGGTTAGTCGTCTAATCAACTTCCGATTAGTTTCACTTAGTCTCTACTTATTTTAGTCATTTCAGTCAGTTTTGATACGTTATAATCAATTTTAATAGATCTGGTTGGTTTGGGTTAGTCGTCTAGTCAACTTTTGGTTAGATTCAATTAGTCTCAACTTATTTCACTTATTTGAGCTGGTTCTGATACGTTATAATCAATTTTAATAGATTTGGTTAATTTTGGTTAGACGTCTAATAAACTTGCGGTTAGTTTCCCCTTCCTAGATCTGTGGTTAGTTTCACTTAGTCTCAACCTATTTTAGTCATTTTAGTCGGTTCCGATACGTTATAATGAAGTTTAATAAATTTGGTTAGTTTTAGTTAGTTGTCTAATCAACTTCCGGTTAGTTTCACTTAGTCTCAAGTTATTTTACTGACTTGAGCCGGTTCCGATACGTTATAATGGGTTTTAATAGTTTTGGTTAGTCGTCTAATCAGCTTTCGGTTAGTTTCACTTAGTCTCAACTTATTTTAGTAATTTGAACTTAGTCTCAACTTATTTTTAGTAATTGGAACGTTCTAATCAATTTTAATAGATTTGGTTAGTTTTAGTTAGTCGTCCAATCAACTTTCGGTTATTTGCACTTAGTCTCAATTTATTTTACTTATTTGGGCGGGTTCTGGTACGTTAAAATCAGTTATGCATAAACCGTGTCGTGACGTTCACCAACATTTTCCGTGTCGTGATGCGATCTTGGAAACGCACTGTCAAGAAACCAAAGTATTCATCTAAACTGGCTCCGATACGTTATAGTCAAATATAACGTTTCTGGTTAGTTTTCGTTAGTCGCCAAAATTTGGTTCGTTTTGGTTATTTTAATTTGCTTTAATTTGTGTAACCTATTTCGATACACTTTAGCCCGTTTTGGTGCTTTTGGTTACTTTTGATTTGTTTTGGTTAGTCATTCAATCAACTTTCCGATATGTTATAACCAGTTTTAATGTTTTGGGATAATTTTGGTTAGTCGCCAAAATTCGGGTAATTTGAGTTATTTTTAACTTACTATAATATTTTTAATCTGTTTCGATACGTTTTAGACATATTTGGTGCTTTTGGTTAGATTGGGTTAGGTTGATTTAGATAGTCGTCGTGGGTAGTCGTTCAATCAATATTCAGTTAATTTCAGTTAGTTCAATCGGCGCCGATACGTTATAATCGAATTTAATATTTTTGGGTAGTTTTGGTTAGTCGCCAAAATTCGATTCGTGTTGGTTAGTTTTAACTTACTAAAATATTTTTAATCTGTTCCGATACGTTTTAGCCTTTTTTGGAGTTTTTGGTTACTTTCAGTTAGTTTTAGTAAGTTTCAATTTATTTTAGTAATTTAAACCGGATCCGATAGGTTATAACCAATTTTAATTTTTATGGTTAGTTTTGGTTATTCGCCAAATTTTGGTTATTTTGAGTTAGTTTTAGCTTACTTTTATTTTTTTAATTTGTTCCGATTCATTTTAACTCGTTTTTGTGCTTTTGGTTACTTTGGGTTAGTCGTTCAATCAACTTTCGGTTAGTTTCAGTTAGCTTTAATTTATTTTTGTCATTTGAACCGATTCCGTCCTCAGAAACAGACTAACACGATCTCTCACGTATATTACGTGATGTGCCAAATGTAGCATGCACTTTTACGTGATTTGATCATCATAGGAAAACAAAAACATTTCCAATGTTAATAGTTCTGCTAAAGGCGATGAGCGTCGCAAATGCGACGGATAACTGGAACGGTCTTCCCTCACCGAATCAAGCCGAAAAACGTTTAATTGCCTTTTGATTTTTTTTATATTTACGTAGAAGAGTTTCTTCATGATCTGAAGTCTGTGTCTTCTCATTTTCCTATGTTTCGGCATTTCACACTAATTAACGGAGAATACTAGGTATAACCGTTTTTGAACAGCAAACTTGTCTTGACTTTGACTTTGGCATATATGGATTGACGCTGCTACGAGGAAATTTTTCAGAAACCGCCTGCGTCCAGGCTTAAAGACTCTGGCACACAGAACGCGGTCTGTCGCGGCGGGCAGCGATATTGGACCTCAGCGACAAAGCGATAATTTTATATTACACGGAAATGTATTATAACAGTTACGCCCGGTCCTACGTGAGCGATTTGCAGCGAACGCGAACGCAAATCAGTGGCGATGCCGTGCGACTATATTAACTTTTCGTACGGCATCGCCAGCGCTTCGCGTTCGCGTCGACTGTAAATCGCTTACCTAGGACTTGGCGTTAATCGCTCACCTAGGACTTGGCGTTACACTGAAGACGGTCGATCGCGGCGAGCTAGTTTAGATCGCGACGACGAGCGATACGCTTGTACAAGATCACAGATTTATGCCCGCTTTTAAGAATAGTTTCATGCATCATGTCGGAAAATACTGAAATATTTACTATTATTTGGTGCACTTAGCAATATTTGGCTTTAACATGTCATGCAATTCTTCAAAACACAATCTGGACATGCGGACATGAGACGGTGGTATTCACCAAATTGTTCTCTCTTTTTATTGATGGGATGCACCCAATAACGTCTTTTCTTTTTTTGTAGCGCAAAGAGAAGAAGAATTTCCTCCTCGTCAGAGCTAGACATTGCGAACACAGGCACGACCGAACAAAAAGTAAGCAATATCGCAGCCTGTGTGGTATTATAGATCGCTTTACCACTGCGAAGATCGCGCGAAAGCTGTCCACCGCGACAGACCTCGTTCTGTGTGACAGAGCCTTTAACTAGCGCTCAGGCGACTCTCCGAGATAGGTTATACCCGGTTGGATGGAGGAGGTACACGCACTTATCTTCAAAAAGGATTATCAATCGAAACTATGCCGATGGCACGACACCGTACGCGGCACCTGTGGTTCGTTCGGCACGAGAAAGAAGAATGTCATCTAGGTACGGGGGTGGCGAGGTGCAGGACAGATGAAGTTTTTTGGCTTTAAACTCGTGGTATTCGGTGCGGAATGGGGAGACTACATCTGGTTATTTACGAAGACGATACTGAAATATAATTAAGCAAGATACTTGGCACCGCACCGGAGTATTAAAAATAATAAAAAAATATATGTATTTGTATTCCATAATATGGCTTGCAGCTCTTTCAATTTGATTGGGCCTGAGGTGGAGTTCACACACCAAAACCATATATTTACTTTAATTGCCTGCGTTAGACCAAGATCTCGGTCAAGACAGTCATTGAATACAATACAATCACCCTACTGGTAAAATATACAGGTACTCCAAAGGATTTTTTAGGTAAAAATAGAATATACACACAATTGATTAATATCATATGTTGTGCACGTAACGTTAGGCGCATCCTCTAAAAATACAATGTGTATGGCAAGTCACTGTCCATAAAAATAGGAAAACAAAACTTACCCGAGTATTCTTGGTTGGAACAAACGATTCTTCCCTCTTAATTGAATTTACCCACCGCTGTCCCAATTCACCCTTCTTTTGAAAATGAAAAAATTAACATTATTTTGCACTTGGGAACACAACAGCTGTAGCCTAAAAAACATCTGTGGTTATCTAAAACTTATTAAATGTAGAGTCAAAAGGTAGTCAAAGTAAATAGGTAAGTTGGCATTATTATTATAAAGCCACAACATAAAAACTTTCAGGGCTGGTTTGTTTACTTCAGGCAGACAGTATGTGAATATTAAAATTCCAGTTATTTTATATATTCCTAGGTATTATGAGCTCTGAACTTATAACAGATATTTGTGTAAACACACCTTGTACCAGAGCAATCATACCTAGCTATAAACTCTACTATAAGCAGGGGCGGCTGACACCTAAGAACTGCAGAACTGCAGAACCACCAAAATTTTAAAGAAGGTACTTGATTAATTGCTTATCCTTACACTAGATAATTAACAATTCCTTAAAATAATAATGTCAAATTAAAACACTTAATTTTCGGCCTGGAATGCGGCTATTATAGGCCATCGCCGCTCAAGCATACACTGCCAACCCTAGGCGGACTACAGTTGGCCAATAAATTTAATATAATTTTCTCGCGACGATATTTAAATGCTCTTATCTGGACTGCTATTATTCGTGCACAGCTGATCTTTTCAACCTAAAGAATGATACACTTGTCAATTCGCAGAAATGAGCTATTTAATTTTAATAGGGAAAATTCGGCATTTAGCTGCATTCCTGACAGTCCTTGCGGGTTTTTACAAATATAAGTGCAGGCATTTTATATACTTAATTAGAAAAGACAATTATTAATTATTCGATTTGTCTTGTTTGTAGTAGTTGAGTCGTTTGTTGTTATTGTTAGTACGCTCTTTTAGTGTATAGACTGTAGATTTTGATAAAATGTATCGTTTAACTGCGCTAAGAATGCCTTCCAGTGAAAAAGAGTTGATACGAAAAATTACAGACTTTAATGAAAAAGTTATTGATAAATTTGTTTTAAGGAAAAATCATAGGATCGACCTGATATTTAAAAAATAAGGTTCCAATAATAATAATTTTATTTATACAATTCATTTCATATCCGTATCTCATATGCCAGTATTATTGAGGCAATGCGCCAAAAAAAAATTGCACGCTATTTATTTTGGTACATTATATTTATGGCAGAAATTCTACAGTCAGACGCCAAAGAAGGTACCGCGAGTGTCGCACCATTTGTTCGCGCTGGGCCTTCGGCGGCATTCTTTTATGCAGAACACCTGTAATATTTTCCTACAAGCCGCCACTGACTATAAGTATTTAATTGCATAATGTACCAAGAATAATTAATATGGGCATTTTATAATAAAAGACATAAAATGGTATGGGGTTGTGTCGTAGGGTTAAGGGTCCTTGCTATTAACACAATAAATTACTTGCTTTGTATAAATTATTCCCTGTCAATGCACAAAATTCACAATTTTAAACATATTTTATATTAAAATCTCGGAATATACCATTTACAGCTTTTAGTATCGCCACCCGCATATTTGCTACTGCTTTTCTTAGTTTCAGGGCCTTCTAGTGCAGGGGGTGCTGCCCAGGCAATGGCTTAAGCTAAAATTCCAACATTTTGAAAGCACACGACAGCATCTGTAGTTAACTACTGACTTTGAAAATGTAGGCCCGTAGTCATCTCATCATCATATGATCGAAGTTATTTTTCGACTGATTTATTGACTTCTACACAACGTAGGCGCAGTCGAGTATTAGTTGGTAGTCGGAAAAAGGCTGCTTGGACTAGAGTTTTATTGGTAAACGGATCGTTTTTCGATAAATTTTGGCATTATCAAAGGGTAACTAAAACATATTCTATATAATATCTTATTTGATATCAGAATTCAGTGGCGGCTCGTGGGTCTATAAAGTGGGAGGGCGCAGAGGTAGAAAGGTAGGCCAATGCCCGCTGCAAGTGCCGCCGGAGGCTATCCGCCGGAAAACTTTCGGGGTGCCGCGCCCAATTTTCGCCCAAAAGTCGTTAAAATCGTTAAAAACATAGTCGTGGGATTCCTTGTGGCCAATATGTTTATATTTTAGAATGAGAAAAATTTAGGAAAAACGAATAAAAAAACATAAACATGACGATGATGTTGTATGTAATTGTAATAAGCATATAGTTAGTTCGTATTTAAATATAAATATATAAAATATTTTAATAGTTTCCTACTAAATTTTTAATAATTAACAACAAACACGACCAACAGAATTAACAGCATCCTTCCCCGCTTGACCGTCTGTTATTAACTATATAGGTAAGTCCGAAAAAAGCAAACGTAAATCGAACCGAATATGGAACTACTTGATGGACCCAAAATACCCAAATAACGTGCATTCTTTATTTTTTACCGCCCGTCGGCCAGCATCGACAATTTGTCCAATAGGAAGCGGACAACCTGTCTGAAAATAGCATGTGTTGCATGAATACGGAAAATATTATTAATTTGTTGACCTATTTTTTAGATATTACCACGTTAATGAATTCCTCATAATTTAGAGGTCTGTTTTTTAAAATATATACCACTGATGCATTCATTTTAACAAAATAATTTGCCGTAACTTTCTATTAAACAAACACTAAACAAAAATAAAATGGTTCAAAGTACTTATTCGGAATTACCTACTTTAGTTTAGCATCGTCAATCGTCACTATATTATTTCTCTAATCGCAAAATGGCAATCAACACTCTAGTCAAAACAAACGCGACAAGTGGTAAAAATCATAGATCAAAGGAAAGCCGTCACGGGGACGCAATAAGAATGTGTACGAATCTGCCATTCCAGGTGGCGGTGAAACCAGCCGTTGCCATAGCAACCTCGTAAACAAAATAGAATACAACGTGCTTTATGGCAATCGGTGACGTAGAATCAGGACGCGTGAACCTGGGCGAATGTTAGTAAATTGCTCTAGTACTTTAGTAGATAATTAGATAATGGTAATGCTAAATATGCTGAAAAATGTACAAATAATTATTAATATTATTATTGGCATAATAGGAATAGGTGTCTAATATTTTATGATTTTTTTATGGAATTTTTGGGGGGCACGTGCTCCTGTGCCCCACGGCAGAGGCCGCCACTGTCAAAACTGGATTTTTAATTTTTATTATTTGTAATCCCGAGTAGTGTGAAAAGAAATAAATTGAATATTTTAATATTTAAAAAATGGTGAAAAATAAGTTGGATTAAAACAGAGCCAATTAAAAAGCTTACGTCAAAAATATTAAATTGGAGCAGTAACGTTTGAGAAGTGTATCGTTTACATTATTAATGAAGCAAACTTTGATTATTTAAATTTAAAATATAAAAATAAATGATAAAAAGTTCAGTTATTTCAAGATTTTTCTCAGTAAACGAGGCTCTTGTGTTTGGCTCATGTTTGGCAAATGTATAAGATTTTTAATTTAGTGAGATACCATAATTTATGATTATTTTTCTTTAAAGGATAAATTTCAATCATGAAAAAATATTATAGTTGTTGCTTAGACATGCTGTATACGATAGTATAAATTCTCAACATGTTGCTCTCGTCACTTTTTTTTTACCGAAAACTGTATTCTCTAAATTACGTTCATAGCTGTAAATATTCTAGGCGTATAAATTTTTGATGGATTAGGATGATGTTTTAAAGAACAAAGCAAGATTAATGGAAAAAATTGATTGATTGACCTTTTCTTGTTCTTATCGCGGTTATGCAGAGTTAAAGTGCTTTTAAGAGTTTTATTTTTCGAAACCTGAATTTGATAAATTTATCGTACAATGGGGTGGCTAAAAGAGCCTTCCAAATTGAATGCAACCTATTAAACTTTTACGAAGAAAGTGTTTGATAGATTGAATGAAGTGAGGCTTTTATACTCAGACCATAAGGGAAATGAAGTACGCAGATCGCGGAGGAAATATTGTCACATAATTTAATGGTATAATGGCATTCGGGTGCACTATTAGTTTACGTGCGCTAATTGAAAGTAATTTTCATTAAGATATGATTTTTATTTGGCAGCCTTTATTTGAACTGGTAATACAGTTAAAACTGCCAAAAATTAGAATTGCAAATATGAGGTTGAGGTAAAACAAATGTTGATTTAGATAAATCGCAAAATATCGGAAACAACGTTCCAGGAAATATTAAACTTAATGTGTTGTTATTTTTATTTCAGTCGCTTTCTTAAAAAAAAAAATAAAAAATATACCACTGATAGATATTAGCACCTCAGTAATAAAGATGTTTAAATGTCAATGAAAACTGTGAAAATCTCGACTCCCGAGTCTTCTTCTGTTTTTATAAAGGACATATCAAGACAAATTCATATTACAACGTGCCTCCCCGGCACGTAATTTTAAAAGTAATTAAATAAATACTGTAATACAAATATTTACGTTATAAATCCCAGAAAGGTAAAAAAGGTAAAAACTTTTTTTTGGTGGTTGAATGAGACTGAGACGTCACGTAACGCCGTCACGTAACGAAACGCTGCATGTTCCCTTATAGGTAGAGGGCTGAAATTTTCAGGGGATGTAGCCGGGGTAAAAAGAAGATCCTGGACTAAAACGGGACCCCGTACTCCCCCCGTTCGGCCAGGAGAGAGAAGAGAAGGAAAAATTTAAATAATTAATTTCGGGAGAACGGGAAGAGGTACGAGGTAGATGCGCCCCTAGGATGGCCACCTTAGACCATACGGAGAGGACCGGGGCTTTAATTTAAGGGGGGATTTTGGGGAAAAACCGTTTTTCGGTTGTATCTGTATCTCTGCAACGAAGGCTCGGATAGAAATTCTGACAAACGATGACCCCGCTTGTTGAGTTTTCACTTCTATCGTGTGGCCTTAAGCACACATTTTTTTTTCGAATTGTTAATGTTTTTTTTTTAGTCTCCTAAGACTTGTATTAAATATTTTTAGAGTAGTTTTGCGATACTTTTTATAAACAAAAATTGCTTTTATGAACAAATCGACAGTTAAAATGACATGCATTTTAATGTCTCCTTAATATGTTCTACAAATTGCCCGAACTTTCCCCAGTAGCAAAAAGACAGCCTTTACTTTATGCCCCATAAATTAAAATCTAAATAGGTTAAATTGGACTAACGGGCCAAGGCAACAGGCTTCCTTTTCCTATCCATCAGGGTGGATGTGCTTGATTCACGTGTTTTCACACATTAAGTGAAAAATGTGCTATACAGATGTTACAAGAACATATTTTACCTTGTTTCGAGGGGCACTTTACCCAATAAAAATGTCGAGAAATGATTACCTGAGAGCGCATGATCTAAGAAATAGGGTTCAATAA
>JAEQML010054746.1:0-37474 GCA_016904865.1 Pissodes strobi | reverse complement strand
ATTTTAAAACCACAGCACGCATCGAAGCAGCTAGTGCAGCCGCGTAGTCTTTACCCTAGAAATTCGATACCCTTTTCCGGATACCTTATCCTCAGCCTGTCATTATGTATTTAGTAGACACTCGACAAATCAAATTTTAACAGTCTACTTCACATGCGTTCAGGATCAGTGTTTTTTAAATTCAACTGGTCCACTTTGCGATCGGGGGCGAAACAAGTGTAAAAAAATAACTGCAGCCGTTTCCGCTGAGTTGTCACTTAATTAAACAAACACAACGTGGCTTTAATTATCTTTTTTTAAGGTAAATAGGCACTTCGACGAGATTTATATATCCCAGTCTAACTTAAGGTGGATTTTAACCCTCTCTGCGTGTGGGGCGGTTGGTTCTATTTTTGTTTCAACGATTAAGGAGATAAATATTTATAAGATGTGATCTTGATTTTAATAGACATTCATCATATTTTACTATAAGAGAAGAAATTTCAGCCGCAAGGAACAAAAGTTCTAAAGCATATTCTTTTTATTGCTGTGGAGAATATGGAAGGCTGGAAGAGGTGGTGAATCGTTAGAAAGATACGACCGCGTTTCTGGGTGCTTCCTTAAGCATTACTTTTGCGCGGGATGATCCAAACCAGCGGTTCTCAAACATTTTTGCTGACTTTTAAAAAACTGAAAGCAAAACAAGTTATAAGTGTATTGTTTAATAATAATCATACAAGAAAGGTAGATACAGTAAGTAGTAAGTTAGTAAGCAAATGATAGAACTAAATTCATTTAATGGGAGGCATGAAATTGTTTTTTATTCATCATCAACTGGGTAATGTCAGGCTTGATAGAAGAAAGTTGAATTCTCATGTTTGGCTCGGCATCCAGACTATTGCGGTATTTTGTTTTGGTAGCTGTATATGCTGAAAATCCCGTTTCACACAAGTTCGCTGTTGGGTTAGTTTGTTTTGAAAAATGATTGATCTCATTTCTAAAAATGATTCATAGATCTGATTTGACATTTTTTCAGGCTTCTGCAATTTGAATGAAAACGGGTTATGAATCGATGAGTTTCTTTTCAGTTTCGTATTATGTTCTGCAGGAAAATAAGATTCAAATGTCACTCGCAGATCATTGAGATATTGCAACAACAAATGTTTCATTTTGAAATATTTCAGTATTATCAAAGATAATCAAGTATGGTATCACTAAGACTAATGTGACTAAGGAACTCACTTAGCAATAAAAAGATTTTTATTTCTCTCTTACCAAAACAAGTAATCCAAAAATCTAATTTTCTTTTATTTATTTATTTTTTTATTATTCACTTACTCTTACAAACACAATAGTAATTACAAGTAAGAGATAGAGTGCCCTAAAACTAAAACTAATAGAAACAAAAGCTTAATATTAAAATTCAAACAGAGATCATTTAAGACTAACTTTCTTAAGAACTAAAAAAATAATGATTTTATATCCCTAATATCACAACTGAAAAGATCTATATTACACTTTTGAATGAGTATATTGCATTGTTGCAACATTTTATTCATTGGAGAACAATCAAGTGGATTGGTATAAAATAATACTCTACTATTCATTCTTAAGTTATCCTTAGGTACTAATAATTTTATAAAGTTGATTAGATATGAATCCTTGCATTTAGTGTTGTTAATTATATGAAAAATAAATGATACAGCCTGAAGAGAACGTCTTTGTTCCAAAGTCACCAACTTAAAACTATCCAATATATTCCTGTACGAAATCATACAGGGATATGCATTGTGTTTACGTAAATATAAAAAGCGCAAAAATCTCTTTTGCAATTTTTCAATCAAATTTATATGTACATCAGCCGTTTATTGAATTAGATATTACTAGCACAGCCTGAGGGTTGAGAATCCTACCAGGCGCGTCCCCAGGTGGCGGATAGGGGAGGGCCATAGTGCTTCGGTGCTATGGCCTGGAGTGTCATAAGCTGGCCCACCGGGAATAAAACCCTGGCTTGGGCTATGGCGAAAGCACTCCCGCGGACCGGCTCCCACGTGTTTGTGCCGTGCGTGGCGACCCGTGTCGTCGGATGAAGGAATCCTGGAGGTTGAGCAGGCCGCAACACACCTCTTCGGTCCGGAGTTCGGCTAGACGGGCGGTCGGGAACTAACCCACTCCCGATCAATCGGCTGTGTCGTCCCGTCAGAGGGCCGACAGGGTGAGTCTTTAGAGGCAGAGGGGGCGCGTAGGGGGCTGCGGACCCGTGGCGGTTTTGGTCTGGCGCCGCCGTCCCGGTGCTGCACAACCCTCTCACTGCGTTGCCTCGCCTTGGAGACTATATCCTCCTGACAACCCTGGTGTCTGCATGGGATATTGCCATGCAGCTCCCCCGACTGGGACTCCGTGGTGGGTGGGGAGTCAGGAGGACGAAATTTTTAATATCCCTTATGGAAAATGATAAAGCCGAAACAGAAACAGTGGCAGAGCGGCAACGCTCGCCACAATCTCAAGGGCAGCAATCGCTGGCCCAAGACCCACCCTCATCCGAGGGCTGGGTCAAACCAAAATCCCGTAGAGGGAAACGAATATGCGGGGCCGAAGCCAAGAGAAGGCGGAGGCAACGTGAGGAAGAGGCTGCGAAGACTGCGGGTGTGCCACCTTCTAAAAGAGACCAAAATCTCTCTAAGAAGGCTGAGAACCCCAAAAGTCTTCCAACCCCAAATGTTGAGCCTTCTAGGAGACCGCCTCCCTTAAAGGAGGCTGGACACCACAAGGTCAAATCACAACCACGGAAGGATGTGCACCCGCAAGGTGTGCCACCTTCCAAAAAACGCAACCGGTCGGGAACCTCCTCAGAATCCACCCCTAAACCCCTCAAACGGGTTAAACAGGGCGCTGGACCTGGTGAAGTAATCCCAACAGGATACAAAGAGGCAGCCGTGAGTCACCTCAGAGTTGCCATAATTGACAAGGACAACCCTTACGGAAGAATTCCGTCAGAGAGGGAGGCCCTAATTAAAAACCTGATGACCGAGGAGCTGGACAAAATTTTACTGTCACCCTCTGCTAGCAGTTCGAAGCCGCCAGCGTTCCGCTCGTGGATACACTGCGGTGAAATCATCAGAGTAGTCTGCGAAGACGACGATACGCTGGCATGGCTCACGGAAGCCATCAGCAAACTGAAGCCCTGGGAGAACGCGACCCTTGCTGTCGTTCGCGTGGATCGACTGCCAAGGCTGACGAAGGCTTCTCTCTGGATCCCCCTAGAGGCAGACGCTGCCCACGGGGAGAAGGAGATTGTCCTTCGTCGCCTGGCAGGACAGAACCCGGCGCTAAACGTCGGCAAGTGGTGCCTCTTCCACCATGAGGCCAAAAATGAGCCGAAAGGCCACCTCCTCGTCTTCGGTGTCGGAGACGAGGACATGGCCACTCTAAGGTCGAGATCGATGAGGTTGAATTACATCTTCACCTCCCTCGTACTTAGAGTACGGCCAGACAAACCAGAAGACGGGGCACCCTCTGTTGAGGACCCCAAAATTAGTAAACCAGCTCAGGAGCCTATGGAGACTGAAGCTGGGGGGGCTGAGCCGTCGGGAACGACTGATGCCGCCGCCCCAGTGGACGAGGATGCCCTCCTGGAGGAGGACATCGAAGCGGATAGCCCTGAGCTGGCAAAAGGAAGGGTTCATCAGCCGAACCAACCCTAAAAATAACCCAATGGCGGGTTCAGTTAGCTTAGTCCAGTGCAATCTGCATCATAGCCGGGCTGCGACGGCAGTTCTCTGTCGCCACCTGGACGAAACGCAGAATGCACTGGCCTTGATCCAGGAACCCTGGGTAGTGAAATCCAGGGTAACTGGACTAACCAGACTAAGTGGGCGCATCTTTAGCCTACCCACAACAGAAAGACCGAGGACTGCAATATATGTACCTCAGAACATTAAAGCCCAGCCTTTATATCACTTGTCCACTTCTGACCTAACGGCCGTGAAGATGGAATATGTATTGGCCGGCAAAACTAACTTTGTAGTCTTAGCTGCAGTGTACCTCCCCCAAGACTCGGCTACACTGCCTCCCACGAGGGAAATGGAGGACCTGATAGCACACTGCCAGAACCAGAAATGGGAGGTCATTTTGGGCTGTGACGCTAACGCACACCATGTGACCTGGGGCAACGAAGACAACAATGCTAGAGGTAAATCACTTTATGATTACATTACAGGTAGCAACCTCAACATTCTCAATAGAGGTACTGCACCAACCTTTATTAACTCCAGGAGTCAAACCATAATTGATATAACACTTGCCTCGGCGGGCATATCTCAATTAGTCATAAACTGGCATGTCTCTGACAAGGTCACCATGTCAGATCATCGCTGGTTAACATTTGAGCTTAGCTCAATAAAGGCGCCCAGGAAGCTTTTTAGGGACCCCCGAAGGACGGATCGAGCTCAATTCCTCGTCCGGCTTCGGGAGAACCTACGGGAAGTGGAGGGGAATACGCCTAAAGACAATGACGGCCTGGAAAGTCGCATGCTAGGCCTACAGACCGCCATAACTAAAGCCTTTGAAAAATCTTGCCCTCTTGAGGCATCACAACAACAGCCAGGGGAAGCCACAAAATGGTGGAACAAAGAGCTGGGAGAACTCAAGAGGACAGCGAGAAAATCTTTCAACAGAGCAAAAAGAACTAGAACTCAAGCCGACTGGGAGCAATACAGCACCAATCTGCGGGAGTTTAAAAAACTAGTAAGGAAAAAACAGAGGGAGGCCTGGAGGGTCTACTGTGAGGAGATCGAAGATCACTCGCAGACTGCACGGCTCTACAAGGTCCTCGCAAAAGACAAAGATCGCGACCTAGGTCTACTAACAAGGGAGGACGGCACTAAGACCGCTAACCCACAAGAGAGTCTTGAACTGCTTATGCAGACCCATTTCCCTGGTTCGTCGGTAACAGACGACAGGAACTGGCCAGACGAGACAAACCTTCAACCTACTGATCTGGACTGGCAAAGTGCCAACCAAATAGTTAGTGAAGACAAAATACGATGGGCAGTACTAAGCTTCTCACCCTTCAAATCGCCAGGTACTGACGGCATCCGTCCAGCTCTACTACAGTGGGGCTTGGACGAGTTACTGCCGCACTTGGTAAAGGTGTTCTGGGCATGCCTAGCGCTGCGCTACATCCCGAAGGCATGGAGAGAAGTAACAGTGGTGTTCATACCAAAAGCAGGTAGGATGGATTACACTGTCCCTAAAGCCTATCGACCAATCAGCCTAACATCCTTTGTGCTAAAAACTCTGGAGAGGCTGTGTGAGCGATATTTGAGGGACTGCGTACTGGTCAACCGACCGCTGCATCCCAACCAACATGCGTACACTACGGGAAGATCGACCGACACGGCCTTGCATTCAGCAGTGAGCCGGATAGAGAGATCGCTGGACAATAATGAGTCCACCTTAGGTGTATTTATTGATATTGAAGGTGCGTTTGATAAAACCACCTTTGGAAAAATCAATGCTGCCTTAACAAACAGGGGCGTCCCTCCTGCTGTCAGTGGCTGGATTTTCAACATGCTCTCGAAGAGACGCGTGCAAATAAAGGTGGAAGATACTGTAGTGAGAGGCATCGTTGCCAGAGGCTGCCCGCAGGGAGGCGTTCTGTCGCCACTGCTATGGAACCTTGTTCTCGACAGCCTCTTGAATCGCCTCAACTCAGATGGATTCTACACCAATGTATATGCAGACGATCTTACGATACTGCTCAACGGAAAGTTTGAAGGAGTTCTGTGCAATCGAATGCAGAGTGCCCTTCGCTTAGTCGAAAAGTGGTGCAGGGAGCACTCCCTGTCTGTAAACCCCAGGAAGACGGAGATGGTGCTCTTCACCAGAAAAAGGAGGATGGAGCCACTGCGACCTCCGACCCTCCTAAACACACAACTAAATTTTGCATCTGAGGTAAAATACCTTGGGGTCACCTTCGATGCTAAATTAACCTGGAATCTTCACTTAGAACGAAGACTAAAGAAGGCATACATCTCTTATGAACAGTGCCGCAGGACCGTGGGTAAAACCTGGGGGATGAAACCCAGGGTCGTAATGTGGATCTATACTGCCATCATAAGACCTATGATTGCCTATGGAGCCGTAGTTTGGTGGCCCAAGAGTCAACAAAAAACGGCAATGCTTAAGCTCAGTCAGGTACAGAGAACTGCCTGCCTAACTGTAACGGGAGCTATGAGAACAACCCCAACCAGAGCCATGGAAGTAATGTTGTGCCTGCCTCCCCTAGATATTTACCTGAGGGAGGTGGCTCTGACTGCATTGCTAAGGCTCAAAGTCGTTGGTGTGCAACCTAGCATAGAATGTGGAGAGACTAGACGCCACCTGTGGGAAGGGGCAGTCGTAAGACTGCCACTACTGCAGGTAAGTGCAGATAGCATACCTCCCAAGTTTGTCTTCGACAAACTATATGATGTACAAATAAAACCATTTGAGCCTATAACCGAAGGTGCGGTTAACATTTTCGTGGATGGCTCAAAAACCAAGGAAGGAGCAGGCTGTGGAATTTACTCCCGAAGCTTGCGAATTGAACTTAAATGGCCTATGGAGGGACACGCAAGCATAGTTCAGTCTGAACTTGCTGCAATATCCATAGCCGCAAAAGAGATTGTTCGCAGGAATACTGAGAACAAGACTATTAAAATCTACACTGATAGTAGACAAGCACTACTGGCCTTGAGAAGTTGTAAACTTACAGCCAGGTCAGTACTAGAATGCCATAATTCACTGGAGGATGCTGCCCGCAAAAACAGAATTTCTGTGTGCTGGGTTAAAGGACATGCACAGTGCGAAGGTAACAAATCAGCGGACAAATTGGCTAGAAAGGCAGCTGGTTCAAACTTTATCGGAGCCGGCCCTTCAAACCTACCTGTCGCGACGACGATACATATGATAAAAAAGATCACCCATGAAGACTTTAGGGCAAGATGGGACGAAACAACTAACTGTCGACTGGCCAGGGAGTTTTTAAGCTATCCTAATGAGTCTGCAGCAAAAGCATACCTGGATATGTCAAGGAAGACCCTACGACTCGTGGTGGGGATTCTGACTGGACACTGCCAGCTAAGGAAACATCTCCACACAATGAGATTATGCGAGACACCTATATGCAGAGGCTGTGAACAGGAGGACGAAACAGTAGAGCATCTGCTCTGCGATTGCGACGCTGTTTCGGAACTAAGGGAATCCATTTTGGGAGAACGATGGCCAACCATGGCTTTTCTTAGAACAGCCTCCTCGGGCAACATCGCCGCCTTTTTTACAACACTAGGCTGGACGATGGCCTAGATGGATTGGTTGACCTGGAGAGGACGCACAGGGGGTCCAATGGGGCCTAAGTGCCGCGGCCTTTCAAGGCCACCCTCTCACCATTTCCAGATTCCAGATTCCAGACTAGCACACATCAATATTAAGAATCATTCTATTTTCATCAAACCACCTAGAAACAGAATTGATATCATTCTGTAAACGAAAACAGTCTAGAGTTTCAGCAATGGGTAGTCATCCGCAAACAAAATACTTGAGGAATGCTTGATACAGCCAGGCAAATCATATATAGAAAGAAAGTAAAGAGGTTGCTCCCTGGGGTACACCCGAACTTGCTAGGAAAGGTTCAGAGAGGCTTTGTCCAATTTTGACTTGTTTATATCTAGAAGTTAAATAGGATTTTATAAACATTAAAGTATTCCCTGAGAAATTAGCTTTACCTAGCTTATCCAAAAGAATACCGTGATCCACCTTATCGAAGGCCTTTGCACAGTCAGCCATAATTACATCTAATTGAATTTTGCTATTACCTAAATTTGTTGTGGTGGATCTGTCATGTAAGAAGACATGCTCTTTACAAATAAAATAGTCATTAAAATTTTTAAAAATGTCTTCTATAAAATAGACTCAAATGTCTTTGCTAGTGAGTTTAAAATGGTAATTGGCCGATAGGTTTCTATCTCTTCCTTATTTTTACTTTTAAAAATCGGAGAAATTACAAACTCTTTCAATCTTTCTGGAAAAATATTGTCCCTTAGAGCTAGGCTAAAAATAAAAAGCAGCGGTGCGATATATGAGTCTACACATCCCTTGTAAATATAAGCAGTAATATTATCTTTCCCAGTAGCCTTTTTTGGTTTCAATTTTTTAATTGCTTTTCTAATAATTTCCTCAGTTACTAGTGAAAATTCAAAATTACTTTGAGAGTCATTAATATCAGTAGTAGAAGAACATTGAAATACTGACTGAAAGTACTGTGCAAATGCATTCGCTACATCACCTGGTTCTACAAGAACCTTGTTTTTAAAATGCATCTCCTTGGAGACATTCCTGTTTCTTACGAACATCCAAAAGCTGTCGGGGTCAAAGTTCGCATTCCTTTCAATTATCTCCTGGTAAGTTTTGTACTCTTGTTTTGTTTGCACTTTAATATTTTTCCTAAGTTCTCGATATTGAAATTGTTGTTCTACAGATGCCTTACCTCTACTAATTTTCCCATGTAATCGGGTTTTCTTTTTTATTTTTTTAATAAGCTCTGCTGAGAAATGATTAGAATATTTACATTTGCTTTTAAAATTATTTGTCTTTTTCTTTGGTACTGCCCTATCAATACATACAAAAATTTTGTTATAAAAATATCGAAAGCACAATCCACATCACCAGCTTTCTTTAAATCAGCGCAGCTGGTGGCTTTAATAAGATTATACAGTACTACAAAGTCGCCCTTAGCATAATCATAAACGTACTTAGGCTGACCCCCTTTATCCTCCACAAAATTGACAATTGTTTTAATTGTAAAATTTAAAGCTGGATGATATGGATCTTCACTTACCAGAGGTTGGTCACATCTGCTAAAATTAAATTCATTCATGTTACATAAGACCAAATCTAATTTCCTACACATATAATTCATTGTGGTATTACACTGGTTAAGATTACAGATATTAAGAAATTGGTTCATAAGCCGACTCTTGTCACAGCCATTTGATACAAAACTAGGAATATAAAATCTCCTTAAATTAAAATTTGCTCATTTTCGAATACTACTTCCTCCACTTCAAAAAACTTTGTATAGCAATCATGTTTAGTATTAGGAGGAGCGTAAACACCTACAACATACAAAATATTTTTTTTAAACTTCAATCTTACAATTAAGCACTCTATCTCGCTAGCACAGTTAAAGTCTTTTTTCCATTGTAATTCTTTTATTAGCTGCTATGAGTAAGCCGCCTTCTCTTGTTTTTTCATTACCTCCATCTAATCTGACTATGTTGTATCTATCATCCAACAGTTCAACATTACTAAAACTATCAGTTAACCATGTCTCTGAAAGGACAATTATGTCGTAATCCTCAGACAGTACACCAGTGTATATCTCATGCACCTTGGTTCGGAGCTCACGCATGTTTTGATAATAGCACTGCAAATGAGAGGACCCTATTGAGGCATTCCCAGTTACCCTTCTACTTGAGGATCTGTTATTGCTGACGGCATCCTCTTCTAAGAGAAAAACCGAGATACTAGCGCTCCACTTGGGCTTACCTCCCTCCTCCATGCCTGCCTAAACTCCTCCTGCCTGATTGTAGCCCTCAATGAAGCATAATAGTTAGGATGTTTCGATGAATGTTCCTCACATGACACATTGGGAAAGATGGGCTCAAGAAACTTTTTGCAGATCTTCCTTTTTTGTGTCAGGGGAGAGGAGTGTTACAAGCAAATATACATACCTGGGCATTGTGCGGACTCGCTCATCATGTTTATTTTTTTCCTACTACAAATCTTCTTCGACGCCTTACTTGCTGCCAACCATTATTCTCATTATTTTGAGTAGATTGGCCAAGATTAGTAATCTCATTCATTTTGCTTACCATCTCAGCATGCATAACCCCAGCACTAAACTATCTTGTCGTTACAGAATTCATTTTATTTGAATTTGGTTCATAATTTTGCCCATGCCCATTTATTCTAACATAACCTCTCTATTGAGATTGATTTTCGTTTCTACTGGTAGTAGCAATGACAGACCGATCAACATTTCCGCTGCCGCCACCGGTAGCGCTGACAGGCTGGGTTCTCAGGCTTACATTGATATCATTGATTCCTGGTGTTTTATTATTCTGATGTTGACCCTCTTGGCTGGTGACGTTTGCCCAAGTCAACGCATTGTTGTCAGATTTCCCGGCTGCAGAAAAGCTTACCTTGCATTTGTCTTCTAATAATCTAATAGATATTATCGTAAAGCAGGGCCTCTTTAGCCCTCAATTCAGCTATTATTTCATCCTTAGTTTTTTAAATTTCTTCTTTGGCTTGCAAAAGTTCTGTCAATTCATCATTTCCCTCACTAACCTCACTCGACCTTGTACAGCATTTTACTTGATTTTGTCTTCCTATCGCAATCAGGCCAGCTATCGTTAATGTACAGGGTGGCCCGTTTAAGAGGGGCCTATACCTTATCTCGAAAACTACGGGGTTGGTAAAAAAATTTAAATACAAAAGTTGTCCTAGTAAAATGATCTTTGTTTTTTTTTGTATTGTTTTATTCGTCACATTTTTATATACAGGGTGGTCAAAGAAAGTTACACTTTTTAAAATGAAACACCCTATATTTTATTAAATTTTTGGATTCTACTTAAAAGCATATTTGATGTATGATGTTATACCTCTAGAGTTAGTAGTTTCACAGATATAAACAGTTGAAAATCGGTACTTTGACTACTTCACCTTGGTAGCAAGAAGACCATTAGAGATTGAGTAAAATTAATTTCACATTCCTATAACTTTTCAAGAGCTATTTGACGGTACTAATTGGCAGGTGGTACCATGGTACCTCTGTAGGTACCATCAGTTAGCACCATCAGATAGCTCTTGGAAAGTTAAGATAGGAATGTGGAATTCATTTTACTCTATCATTAATGGTCTTCCTGCTACCAAGGTGAAAAGTAGCCAAAGTACCGATTTTCAACTGTTTATAGCTGTGAAACTACTACACGTTTCATTTGTATTATTTAATCAACCTACCCCTTGTGTAACGCGATTAGTTAATTGCTCAACAACCGGTCCATATGCTTGGGTCACTGAGCGGTGTTAATTTTTTATAGGTGTGGGTCGTAGAGTTTACTGGTCAATCACCCCAATTCAGAAATAATCGTTCAACCACAACATTAAACCAAATGCTCCAACCATTATTATCAATAACCATGCCATAAAACCTCAGCCTTCAGCCAAATATTTGGGAATCAATATCGATCAAAAACTTAATTTTAACTACCACACAAGAACAATCAAAACCAAATGCGTAACAAGAGGAAAACACTTTCGAAGTCTTGCCTATAAACAACAGGAAATATCACTGAAAACTGCAGCCCATATATACCAGTAAATATGTCGACCCATTCTGGAATACTACTACCCGATCTACTAAAACAGTCGACCACCAGCAGTTTACCATCTAGAAGTAGCTGAAAGAACAACTCTACGTACCATTACCAAGATGCGTCACCCACAAAATCCGTTATATAATCCATCTAACCAACTACTCTACGAGTTGACAAGAGTAGAACCAATAACAAACAGACTTAGAGACTTGAGTACCAAATTTTCCAGCCAAGAATCTAATATACATGTTGTGCAAGCATTATGCAACAAAGAAATACCTCCAAACAGAAGCATTCAGAAGAGTCTATCCAGAAACATCATTATATCAATCCATCATACATCTGCAACAGTAAATCATCACATATTACACAACCAAAACTCAAAATATCGAATCTTGTAAATAGTTTTATAATATATGTACATTTTATTCTTCGCTTTTATTTTTTTTTATCCAATTGTAAATAATATTTAAAATTGTATATAAAAGGCTGAAGGACTTCGGTCAATGGCCCTTTGATATTTATGTCAATAAAGAACGTTATAAATAAATAAATAAATAAATCGATCTGGGAGACTTCAATGCCTACAAAACCAACTGGTTCAAACATCACAACAAGACCGACAACGGTCTTTCTCAACTTGTAGACGAACCAACTCGAATCTCAGAGAGGAACGAATTCGCCGCCCTCCTGGATCTTTTTCTAACCACCGATCCTGACCAGTACACAATTACAGTTGGTCCGCCATTAGGTACGTCCGACCACAAACTTATTACATCCGTTTGTTAATTGCCACTTCTACAGAAAGATACACCATTGCCTCGCAAAATCTGGCATTACAGTTCTGCAAAGGGAGTTCTACCTAAATTTTCCTTGGCTCGACGTCTGCTTTGGGCCTCACGACCTGTCAGTCTGCTGCGAAGAGATGACGCAAGTAACCTTCTCAGGAACAGCAAGCGTACAAGTATTGGCAGCAAAATCAGACCCCCGAAAATCGCAATTATTTTGTCGAAACGAGAACGAATGCAAACGTGTGATCGACGAAACTAAGGACAAACACAATCAAAGGATCAATAATAAATTTTTGCAATACCCCAGTGGCTCCAGACATTTCTGGTCGGTAGCAAAGGCAGTAAGTAGTAAGCAAGGCTCTTCCCATCATATCGAACATCAACACTACCATGGCAGAAGTTAAGTTTCATCACCGAGATATTCATCTGGCTTCCAGTAATCTCCAAAGTCATGGAACGCGTAGTCAATCATCAACTACTCAAGTACCTCGAGAACCACAGAATAATCAGCGATAATTAATACAGCTTTCGCAAAGAGAGATCGACACGAGATATATTGGCCTATGTCACTCATATATGGAGTAGGGAATTGAAAACTACGGAGAGTCTCGAGCGATTGTGTTGGATATTTCGAAGGTATTCGACATAATTTGGCATGGCGAATTGCTCAACAACCTGCCGTCCTCCGGACTGCCAGCCTCTCTCTGCTCTTGCTTCTTCCCTTTTGTTTAAGTTAATTTCATTTTGTCATATGGAAATTGATCTTTATTGCTTGCCCTTTTAAAATAGTCATCAAATACTAGCTTTTGACTTTCTGGTGTTAGTTTATGCACACCTTTCGTTCTGCGGCAGTTAGTAGGAGATGTAAGGTTTATCCCTGATACTAACACACCTTCTGCAGTTATATATTCCTAGCCCTTAATTTCTTTTCCGTCATTAATTTTCTGTCAATCGGCGTTTGCTTCCGAACTTGATCTTCCTCGCTGGTCTCTTGCTCTTTACTCTTATTTTTGTGCTCTGTTTAATTTCTAGTTTCTTTATGTATACAAAACTTACCAATGATAAATATTTTTTCTTTAAAAACGTTCTTAAGTTCACTTATTGGATAAATACGTGCAAGAAATATATACTTCTTCTTTTATATTGTCATACGGAATTGGAAGTCACTGGTTGGTTGCTATTTCCTAATTCATATAGCTACTTGGCTGGCCTCAATTAGAATTTCACTGCTTCCGGTGAAGCTGCACGTCACGCCATTCGGTCAGAATCACTTCGACAAAAATGTCTCAAACGAGCAAGAATTAAATTGAAGAAGGACCCTAGTAAAATTAAAAATAATTTTAACTATCTAATATAGAAACACAAGGATGTAACATGCCTTTTAGAAGAGTAACCTCACTTTACATAAAGTACATTTATGAAACGATAGTATCGGTAAGACGACAAAATTTTGATGACTGTGTGCTTGCCAATTTGCCTCATGATAAATTAGTATGAAAATTGGACCTGATGGTCAAAAATTTCAAGGATAATGTCTTAATTCGACACTTGTCTTTTTCTCTACCTTACGCGTTCAGCGCTCGGAAAAGAAGACCACGCCAATTGCCAAAAATCTTCCATATCCGTCGAGAGAACTTTCAAAAATGAAAGACGATGTTTAATTCTAGTTTCTTTGTCTATACAAAATCTACCTATGAAAAATATTTTTTCTTTAAAAACGTTCTTAAGTTCACTTATTGGATAAATATGTGCAAGAAATACACACTTCTTGTTTTATACGGTCATACAGAATTGGGAGTCACTAGTTGGTTGGTATTTCCTAACTCATACAGCCACTTGGTTGGCCTCAATTAGAACTTTACTGCTTCCGGTGAAGCTGCACGTCAGCAGTCAGCATCACTTTGACAAAAAGATCTCAAACGGGCAGGAATGAAGCTGGAGTAGGACTCTGGTAAACATATAAATAATTTGAACTATCTAATATAGAAACACAAGGATGTAACATGCCTTTTAAAAACGGTAACCTCACTTTACATAAAGTACATAATTTATGGAACGATATTGTCGATAATACGACAAAATATTGATGACTGGGTTCTTGCCAAGTTATCTCATATAAATTTATACGAAAAAAATCTAGATGGTCAAAAATGTCAACGATAATATATTAACTTCCAGACTTGTCCTTTTCTCTACCTTACGCGTTCAGCGCTCGGAAGAGAAGACTACGCCAATTGATAGAAAATATATTCCATATCCGTCAAGAGAACGAACGTTCAAAAATGAAAGACCACCAAAGAACACTTCGGAACTGCGTCCATCGATACCGGTAGGGTACGCTTCAATATTCCAAAGTGTGTATTAGTTAATGTTTTAAAATTTAAGATATAAATTCTAAGTTCAGAAGAGGTATGTTAGATTCTAATGTAAGATAAAGATAATAATACTAACCACATAAATCCACCGGTCAAAAGGAAGAAATTGTATTTCTGGGTTTGGTAGCAATTACCTTCGGTTTTCTTTTGTCGTTCTTGAGAAGCAAGTTTCTTTTGCATTATTATATCAACTTACCCCTTGTGACAATATAAATATATTTTTAAGGATTTTCTTGCATAAGGGAGAGTGGGGGAATGATGCGCAGCGGGTAATGGTACGCATCACAATATTTAAGGTTTAAAACGTCATGCAGCTAGTTTAATTGGCGCGGCAGTCTACCGCTCAATTGACGAACGTCTGACGCCATCGACCACGATGTCAGTTAGCAATTTGTAGTCGCAGTATGCACATCTCGATTTATCGCATAAGTTTTGTTAAATTTGGCCGGTAGAAAATAGGACGGTAAGTGCACAATTTATATGCTATCTTCTTATATGAGTTATCTTCTAGATGCTTAACATCTTAGACGTATTTTGGTACATTTTTGTGAATGTTTGAGCAGTACTTTTTTTTCTATAACGACAAATATGCCACCAACCGCGTGAGGGTAATGATGCGCATAGGTGCGCACAATTCCCCCCCCCCCCCCCTAGTAATAAATATTAAGTATGTATATTTACTAAAAAATACATTTTTTTACAGATGCCACGAAGTTATAATCGAACGACAGAAATATTGTCATACACAGACGAAGACTTGCAGAAGGCTCTAAGCGCCATTAAAGATGATGGCAAAAAAAATTAGAGAAACAGGAAGAAATTTTAAAATTCCTGAGTCAACCCTCAGAAAATATTTGAAGCTCCCAGAAGATGCACATCAACCACTTCGTTTAGGTCGCCAACCGATATTCATGAAAGAAACAGAAGACGAATTAAAAGAATATGTTTTAATACTGGCTTTACGGTTTCTTGAAAAAAGTACCTGAGGTTACCCTTAGACAGCCAGAAGGGACCAGTTTGAACAGAATTGCTTCGTTCAATAGAGATTCTGTTCAAGCTTTCTATTCAAATCTTCGAATTCTGCTAGAAAAATTTAAATTCGAAGCAAATAGAGTATACAATATGGACGAGACTGGAATTACGACAGTCCAAAAGAAATGTCCTAAAGTTTACGGACCAAAAGGTGTCAAAAAAGTGGGAGCCGCTACCTCAGGAGAACGGGGGAGGACCATAACAGCAGTTTTCTGCGTAAGCGCGGCTGGGAACTATATCCCTCCCATGCTAATTTATCCCAGACAGAGAATGTCAGATACCCTGAAAAAAAACGGACCAGTCGGAGCCTCCTACAAGTGTTCAAAAAATGGCTGGATTAATTCGGAGCTGTTTGTCGAGTGGCTGTTTCATTTTGAAATTTACGTGAAGCCTTCAGACACTGATCCTGTTCTTTTGGTGCTGGACAATCACTGTAGTCATATTTCGATTCCAGCATATAATTTCTGTAGAGAGAAGAATATTCACATGGTGTCCTTGCCCCCACATACCTCAGATCATCTTCAACCCTTGGACCTTATTTTTTTCAGTCCCTTAAAAAATGCCCTTTATAGGGAGTACGACTTATACCTATCAACAACTGGTCATACGAAGATTACAGAATATGATGTCGCTGAACTTCTGAATAATGCATTTATGAAAGTAGCTATGATTGAAAAAGCTGTATCAGGTTTTCGAACCTCGGGAATATTTCCATTAAACCCAGACAGATTTGATGAAGATGACTTTGCCCCCGCCAACCAAGTGCTGAATCATACAACTGAAGCTGTCCCGGAAGTAGCGAATCCAATTTCTCCCATGACAAATAGTGAAGTTTCGTTACCTAATATTCAGCCGAGTTTATCAGTTGCCAATCAAGAACCTCAACCTAGTACGTCAAAACAAAACTCGTTCTTCGCTATGGCTCCCATACCGAATCAAGCAGTCAAAAAAACAGCTAATAGAAAACATAGAGAGAAACAACGATCACAAATACTAACAAGCACGCCCATAAAAGACAAACTGGATGAAGCACAAGATAAAAAAACATTAAAAGAAGAAAATATGAAGAGAAAGGAAAATGAAAGAAAGCAGAATGCTTTAAAGAAGGGCACTATCCGTAAATGTTTTGACGAGCCTCCAGGAAAAAAATATAAAGGCAAACAAAAAAAGAGGATGCCAGAACCTGAATCATCCGATTCTTCAGAGGAAGATTTGTCGGACATCTGCGATGATGACGAATTGGATGATATAGAATTAAGTTTTATACCACCACCCTTACAAGCTCCTAAGGAACCTAACGAGACTTGTTCTATTTGTGGGGACACCGGCAAAAACAGGGAGCTATGGTACCGATGTGTGCTTTGTGCTACATGGAACCACGCTCAGTCCACAGGTGCAGATTCTGCAGACAACTACAAATGTGACTTCTGTTAAGAATTATTAAAATAAATATGTAGCCTAAATCACTCTTTCTCTTTTATTTTGCCGTCTGTCTCTGATGCGTATCATTACCCATCTCTTGCGCATCATTACCCGCCAGAAAGGTAGCCACCAGATCAGTTTCCGCTTAAGTGCGCACCATTCCCCCACTCTCCCTTATATCTATTTCCTTTTCATTTTCATTTGTGTTTCCAGTCTTGCTTCCTCCCTTTCGTTCAACTTAATTTAATTCTGTCATATGGAATTTGATCTTTGTTGCTTGCCTTTTTAAAAAAGTCATCAAATAATAACTTTTGACTTTCTGGTGGTAGTTTATCAACAAATATCTTTCTGCACATTTGCAAGTTTTTTGCTGGTACTGCATATTTTGAGTTAGATATTTCTCTCCCCTTAATTTATTTTTCCTCATTAATTTTCTGTTAATCGGATTTTGCTTCTGAACTTGTTCTGCCTCGCTAATCTCTTGCTCTTCAATCTTATTTTCGTCCTCTTTTTGATTTCTAGTTTCTTGGTCTAGTGTTATTCTTTTAATCTTAATTTCTGTATCAATGGATTCAGCCGATAAAGTAGATACTTTCAGGAATATAATTCATTATCATAATCTAAGTTATTGATATTGTAATCTACTAAAAAGCATAAGCTACTAAACAAATATCACCCTGTCGCAAGTTTGAACTTGAACTTGGAGATTGTTATATAAACATTAAAGGCAAACTATAAACAACGCGAGCAATCAACGGGAGCGACTTTGAACCTTATGCATGCAATGATCATCACTTTGTTTTATATAAATACGCTACCGAACCCTCAGTTCGGCAGACTTTGATCTCACCACCAGCTCCCAAGGTTAGTCACTTGACGACTGCCTTCTGGGTTCTATCCGCTCCTAGAGTTAGTCATACGACTGCTTTAGGTTCCATTCCTTTCCTACACAACCTGGTACCGGTTAGCCACTTGACGACTGCTAGGGCCAGGGGTTGCACAACCTCCATAGTAAAGTCTTGACACGAAGTTTGTGAGAGTGTTGAGAAAGACAAATGTCTAAATAGTCAGTTAAAAAGTTTAGTGAAATCTCTTAGTGCTCTTAAATAAAACCCAACCCTTAAGAAAAACTATAAATTATAAGACAGTAAACAAAGACCTATAAACAGTACCTCAAATCGAGAAATCATGCGCACCGTAATAATCGGGTATAATAGAATCTCATTTTTTCTGACCAATAATTGTTGTTAAAGTTTTATCGTTAATACATTGTTATTGTTATAAACTAAACGTGCTTACTTTATCATCTCTTCTAACCCCACGTAACGCGATCCCGGTCTACATCAGTTACCCCCCGGCACGCTAAACAAGGCGTGTGCTCACGAGTAGAACATCCAGTGGTAGATTAAAGGAAGCATTGAGACCCCGTCATCGTACTAGTCGCGACGAGGCTCTTCTCTGAGAAGTTATTCTTTAAATAAACGCGCTACCCCCTAAAACTACTAGTGACAATATCGTAGATATTGCCATTTTGATCATTTACCAATGTTTATTGCTACAACTTAGTACAGGCTCTACAGTATGGAGTATATTATCATCATCAAGAGGATTAAAACTGCACATTTCTTTTGCTATGTCTAATATTCTTTTATCTCGAGATACGATTTGCATCATTTGAAATTAAAAAAAAATTGTATTGAATCTATTTTTATTACAAATTGAATTTAATTATCGATTAATGTCTTTCCTGTGCCAACGAAAACAAAAATATAATAAACTTAAAAATAAAAAATAATGTTCAGTAAAATATCACAAGCATACGAAATGATCAAAAATCAAAAAATGGTCTCAAAAATTACCTAAACTTGATTTTCAAAATCTAGTTTGTACTTGTACTTTTACTAATTACAATAATTGTATACCGAAAGATAGATAACATGTAGGTAACGAGTGAATACTACAAAAAGGTGACATGCCAGCTTTTAGAAAATAACCACAGAAATGATATACTTTGACCAAACACCATTGTGACCAAGTTGGTTCTCTTTACGTAAAATAAGCATATAAATATATTTTTAGATCCGCCTCTAAAGGAGTCCACCAGAAAACGTGCAGTTCAAAAGCTTACATTAAGCTACGACGAACTTAAATCGCTTTATGTAGAAACGCACCCATACATGAACATAAACACCGGGCAACACAGACACCCAAATTGTGTTCGTATTGTCGCTGACAATACGACAAACGGAACTTGTATTTCTTGATCGGTGGTACCGATAAAAATACCCATCAGTATGTCACCGAAAACCGCAGTGACCCCCGAACTTTCAGTACCGTTACCGGTTCCTTAAGATGGGTGTATATAATATATACCTCGTCGTGTCTTACCAAAAAATATAGCCACCAACATCCAATATCGGTTACGGTGCACCCAAGCTTTCTTCTTGTTTTGAATTTAACACAAAATCATGATCATAAGGTGTTCTTTGACGAGAGTTATTGACGAGATTCTTGACATAAGCTAATATTTATATCCCTAATTGCAGAATACTACATTCATAAATGCTATAAATTATACTGGAAATGTTGATGGCGAGTATTTTGACGTGAACTCCTCATTTTAGTGCATTCAAATACATGTTCTCCGAACATAAAACATTACTCGTGTACTTGTGAAAGTATATAGTTTCCTCTCAGAGCGCAACGACCATTGGTATGCATGTAATGCATGTCTTCAATAAAAAAACACCGAACTATTTAAATGAAATTATTGTCATACTCAAATCGCAGTATGACTGGTGCAGAAAATCGACCTGTCCCAGAAAGAAGGGCATTGTTTAAGCAAATTTATCATCGATATATCTGCATAAATAAAAATCGTTCACGACATTTATTTCAAGCGTTGCATATACGCCCAACCGATTGTGTTGCTGACCTTAGCATCCAGAGAAACATAAACTAGAATGGCTGTTTTTGTTGAATGGAAAATAATATCTGAAGACAGTTATAGGAAGTTATTTACAAGGCGAAGGCGGGTGAATGCAGGTCATCAGGGCATATGCGCCATGATGGGCAGAGCTGTGCCTTCCTATTATGTATTTTTTGCGCTCCTTACAAGATGAACTAAAGAGAGGATCTGATAATACACACGCTTGTTTTTCCTGCATATGCATCAGGCTGGCTTGCGTTGCAATCCGGTAATCATTCTTGACATGTCTCTGATACAAATTGACAGTAATTAGATTTAATTTATCTACGCTTGTGATGTAAAACGACTGTACAGAGGCTAGTCATTTATTATAATGTTTTACTGAAATGATATTTATAACCGAAGTAACTTTTATTATTATTTACCTCTTGATACGGTTCCACCTTCATAACTTTTTCATACTCTTCTTCTCTACAGAAAAAATGATTTCTAGCTTCACCTAATTTTCTTCTTCTTTCTTCAAACGAAAAGATATCATGTTCATTGAAATCAATGTCTCCATATCTCTGTGTAGTTTCATCTATATAAGTGGAATGTGGATATTAAAGGAAACGTGAATTATTTGCATTCCTTAATTGAAAGAGCCCATAACAACAACTTATTGTGAGCTATTTCCGATTTATCATAGAATAATTTCAATTAACGCCCTCCGCTACTTTATATCAAATTCATTTCACCAATCCCTGAATATGGATCTCCTCTATTACCACTTATGTTGTCCAGTAGCAGACATTTGGATGCTCTAGATCCTGAGGCAACTTCAACTTTGGATTCAAGACTTCAGGTTTTGTATTTCTTATTTAAGGCAAACCTGGTCGAAAACACGTCACAAATTCAGCGAGCATTGCATGTCCCATTATTTACTGCTTGGATATATTTTTCTGGAAATGGCTGTCACTTAGAGGTACTTGAAGCAGCGCAGTCCTCTAGGAGTCGGGAAAATTATTTCAAATGGATAACTTGTTAGATACATTAATAAGTTTGTATCTTCTTTTTTTCGTTAATTTTTTTTTTCCAAATCTGCTGTTTAAATATATGTTTCTGTTGCCATTCTTCTACTATTCCTTCAACACTACTCTTCTACTGTTCCAAAGCGATCGGCCATTCTCCTGAGGAATCAATTAATCATCAATTTCTTCAAAAGAAAAGAAATAACGTCCATTGAAATCAATGTCTATTCATCACATTTTCCATAACTCTAGTTTAATTTGTATAAGTCGAATGTCGATATTAAGGGAAACTGGAATTATTTGCATTCCTTGATTCAGAGAACCCATAACATCAAATGTGAGCTATTTTCGATTTATCATACAATAATTCCGATTAATGCTCTACGCTACTTTATATCAAATTCACCAATTCCTGGGTACAGAGCTCCTCTATTTCCACCTTGCGGCTTATGCTATCCAGCAGCGGGTGTTTGGATGCTCTAGTTAGGGCTTACGTACGTAGCTCAAAGATGAGGATGCAGAGGAAAGCTTGAATAAAATAAAAAACCAGGGACCGTGGGGCGCATGCCTTATCATTGGGAATGCTTTCGTTAATGCATTTTAAGTGGAAGGACAGATTAAAACTGATATTACTAGGCTAGACCAATTAAGGGATAGATTTAGCCAGAACAACCCGAAGGGCTTTTTCTTCCTTAAATCGCATTTACCCTGGATAGGCTAAGTCATTCTGGAGATAAATTGCACCAGAAGTTGCCCTTAGTGATCGGAATTTTTATTCGGAGGAAAGGCATACCTGCTGAGGCAAGTTCAACGTTCGATTCAAGACTTTGGATTGTGTATTTCCTAATTAACGGGAACCTGGTCAAAAAGACGCTAGAAACTCTGCGAGTACTGTAAGTGCTATATTCTTCTTGAAAGGTCTCGACGCGGCTGTCACTTAGAGGTGCTTGAAGCAGAGGAGTCCTGTAGGAACTGGGAATATAATTTCAAATTGTTTTCTACTTACATACTTTATTAAGCTAAAATCTTCTTTTTCGTTAAGTATCTTTTCAAACCTGCTATTTTATTGTATGTTTCTGTTGCCATTCTTCTACTATTCTCTTCGAGTATTCCAAAGCGATCGGCCATTCTCCTGAGGGATCACTCTTCCTTTACTTGAGTCATAATTTAAATTTTTGAATGAAGCATAGCATTTTTATCAAATCTCTAAACTTTTCTATTTGACAAATTGTAAGCTGTACGTACGAACCTTAAAAATTTTTGGAGGAAATGTCAAAAAATGTATTCGTACAATCCCGATGAATTCTCAACCAGGTCTCGAGAACCCATATCAACAACATATTATGAGCTATATTCAATATATCATTCAAAAATATCAATTAACGCCCTCCGCTACTTTATATCAAGTTTAATATATCAATTCATATCTATACCTCCTCTTTGCCACCTTGCGGCTTATGTTGCCTAGAAGCGGTCCGTTTAGATGCTTTAGATCCTAGGGCTTACGTAAATAGCTCTAAGATGAAGATATAGAGGAAAACTTAAATAAAGTCCAAAATCCGGAACCATGGAGCGCATGTCTTATCATTGGGGCTGCTTTCATTAATGAATTTTAAGTGGGGGATACCTGATCTGAAATTGATCTTACTAACTAAGGAATGGATTTAGCCAGAATCGCCTGAAAGGCTTTTCCTTAAATCGCATTTACCCTGGATAGGTTGGATGGTCCTTCTGGAGATAAATTGCACCAGGAATTGCATGGATTACTTCTTAGATACTTTACTAAGCTTCTCGTTAACTATCTTTTCAAACCTGCTGTTTTAATGTATGTATCTGTTGCCATTCTTCTATTATTTGTCTCGAGTATTCCAAAGCGATCGGCCATTCTCCTGAGGGATCAATCATCCTTCAATTGAGTAATAATTTAGGTTTTTGAATGAGGCATAACATTTTCATCAAATCTCAAAAATTTTCTATTTCTCAAATTGTATGCTGAACATTTTTGGAGGAAATATCAAGACATTTATTAGTACAACCCAGATGAATTCTCAACCAGGTCTAGAGAACCCTTACCAACAACATGTTATGAGCTATAATTGATTTATCATCCAATAATTTCAATTAACGCCCTCCGCTACTTTATATCAAGTTTATTTCATCAATTTCTGGGTATAGACCTCCTCTTTTGCTACCTTGCGGCTTATGCTGTCTAGAAGCGGACCATTTGGATGCTCTTGATCCCAAGGCTTATGTAAATAGCTCTAAGATGAAGACGTAGAGGAAGACTTGAACAAATTCAAAAACTAGGAACCGTAGAGATGTTTTATCGTTGGGGCTGCTTTCGTTAATGCATTTTAAGTAGTGGGAGCGACTGAAACTGATCTTATTAGTTTTTTTTTGTACACAACATTGTAGCTAAGTAGTGTGTGAGTCTGATGATGATGAGTGAACTCATCGAAATGCATAACTCTTAAACTAAAGATTGGCATTTTCATTTGTGGAGAAAAGTCTTCCCCCTTCTTCTAACCCGCTATGATCTTATTAGGTTAGATCAACTAAGGGATGGATTTAGCCAGAACGACCCGGAAGGCTTTTTCCTCCTTAAATCGCATTTACCCTGGCTAGGCTAAGTCATTCTGGGGATAAATTGCACCAGAAGTTGCCCTTAGTGAACGGAATTTTTATTCGGAGGAAAGGCATACCTGCTGAGGCAAGTTCAACGTTCGATTCAAGACTTTGGATTGTGTATTTCCTAATTAACGGGAACCTGGTCGAAAACACGCTACAAATTCTGCGATTAACGTAAGTCCCATTATTCTTCTTGAAAGGTTTTGAAGCGGCTGTCACCTATAGGTACTTGAAGCAGAGGAGTTATCTAGGGGAAAATAATTTCAAATTTACGACTTCTTAGATACTTTACTAAGTTGGCATCTTCTCTTTCGTTAATTTTCTTTTCAAATGTGCTATTTTAATATAATATGTTTCTCTTGCAATTCTTCTACTATTCCTTCAACACTACTCTTCTCGAGTGTTCCAAAGCGACCGGGCATTCTCCTGAGGGACCAATCTTCCTCCAGTTGAGTAATAGTTTAAATTTTTGATTGTCTAAAATTTTCTATTGGACAAATTGTAAGTTGCACGTACGTACCTTGACAATTATTGGAGGAAATATCAAGAAATTTATTCATACAACCCAGACGAATTCTCAACGAGGTCTAGAGAACCAACAATATATTATGAGCTTAGTTGATTTATCATTAAGAATTTCAATTAACGCCCTCCGGTACTTTGTATCAAATTTATTCCATCAGTTCCTGGATATTGACCTGCTATAGTGCCATCTTACCGCTCATGCTATCCAGCAGCGGACGTAAGGATGCTCTGGATCTTAAAGCTTACGTACGTAGCTCTAAGATGAAGACGTAAAGGAAAACTTGAATAAATTCGAAAACTGGGGATCGTGGCGCGCATGTCTTATCATTGGCGCTGCTTTCGTTAATGCATTTAAGTGGAGGGAAAGACTGAAACTGATCTTAGTTGGTTAGACTAACTAAGGTACGGATTTAGCCAGAACGACCCGGAGGGCTTTTTCCTCCTTAAATCGCATTTACCCTGGCTAGGCTAAGTCCTTCTGGAGATGAATTGCACCTGGAGCTACATTTAGTGAACGGAGTTTTTATTCGGAGGAAAGGACTACCTACTGAGGCAAGTTCAACTTTGGATTCAAGGTTTTGGATGGTGTATTTCTGTTAATTAAGAAATTTGGTCGAAAACACGCTATAAATTTCATTGCGTATTGCAAGTCACATTAGTCTTCTTGAAAGGTCTAGAAGTGACTGTCACTTAGAGGTACCTGCGGCTGGAACATCCTATCCAGCAGCGGAGGTTTGAATGCTCTAGATTTTAGGGGTTACGTACGTAGCTCTTGAATAAATTCGAAAACTAGGGACCGTGGAGCGCATATCTTACAATTGGGGCTGATTTCGTTGATGCATTTTAAATGGAGGGACAGATTGAAACTGATCCCACTAGGTTAGATTAACTAAGGGATGATTTTAGATAGAACCGCCCGAGGGATTTTCCTTAAATCGCATTTATCCTGGATGGGGTAAGTAGTTCTGGAGGGATATTGCACCAGGTTGTGTATTTTAAATTTAACAGAAATCTAGTCGAAGGCACGCTACATATTCGGCGAGCATTGCAAGTTCCATTATTAACTACTCGAGGATATTTTTCTGAAATGGTCTCGAAGCGGCTGTCACATAGAGGTACTTGAATCAGAGAAGTTCTCTAGGAACGGGACAAATTATTTAAAATGGATTACTTCTAAGATACTTTACTAAGTTGGCATCTTTTTTCTCGTTAAATTGCGTTTCAAACCTGCTATTTTAATGTATGTTTCGGTTGTTATTCTTTTACTACTCTTCTCGAGCGTTCCAAAGTGACCGGCCATTCTCCTCAGGGATTAATCTTCTTTCATTTGAGTGTTAATTTAAATTACTAAGTTGTCACCTTTTTCCGTTAATTTTCTGTCAAATCTGCTGTTCTAATGTATGTTTCTGATGCCATCATTCTAATATTCCTTCAACAATACTTCGCTCGAGTATTTCAAAGCGATCGGCCATTCTCCTGTAGGATTAATCTTCCTCCATTTAAGTGATAATTTAAATTACTACGTAGCTATCGTTTTCCGTTAATTTTCTCTTCAAACCTGCTGATTTAATGTATGTTTCTGTTGCCATTCTTCTACTATTCCTCCAACACCACTCCTCTTGAGTATTCCAAAGCGATCGGCCATTTTTTTGAGGGATTATACTTCCTCTGCTAATTGATAATTTAAATCACTTAGTTGCCATCTTTTTTTTCTCGTTAATTTTCTTTTCAAACTTGCTGTTTAATGTATGTTTCTGTTGCCATTCTTCTACTATTCCTTCAACTCGAAAGTTACAAAGCGATCGGCCATTCTCCTAAGGGATTAATCTTCCTCCACTTAAGTGATAATTAAAATCACTTAGTTGTCATTTTCTTTTTCGGTTATTTCCTTTTCCAACTTGCTGTTTTAATATATGTTTCTGTCGCCATTCTTCTACTATTGCTTCAATACTACTCTTCTCGAGTGTTCCAAAATGATTGGCCATTTTCCTGAAGGATTAATCCTTCTCCACTTAAGTGATAATTTCAACTACTAAGTTGTCATCTTTTTTTTTTTTCGTTAATTTTATGTTTAAACTGGCTGTTTTAATGTATGTGTATGTTGCCATTTTTTCTACTATTTCTTCAACACTACTCCTCTTGAGTACTCCAAAGCGATCGGCCATTCTCCTGAGGGATTAATTTTCCTTCAATTGAGTGATAATTTTACTAAGTTGTAATCTTCTTTTTTCTTTACTTTTCTTTGTCATCTTCTTTTTTCGTTAATTTTATTTTCAAACTTGCTATTGTAATGTATGTTTTTGTTGCCATTCTTCTATTATTTCTTCAACACTACACCTCTCGAGTATTCCAAAGCGATCGGCCATCCTCCTGAGGGATTAATCTTCTTCCACTTAAGTGATAATTAAAACCACTTAGTTATCATCTTCTTTTTTGGTTAATCTTCTTTTCAAACTTGCTGTTTTATTATATGTTTCTGATGCCATTCTTCTACTATTCCTTCAACACTACTCCTCTCGAGTATTACAAAGCGGTCGGACGTTCTCCTGAGGGATTAATCTTCCTCCACTTAAGTGATAATTTAAATTACTACGCTGTCATCATTTTCCGTTAATTTTCTCTTCAAACCTGCTGTTTTATTGTATGTTTCTGTTGCCATTCTTCTACTATCCCTTCAACACAACTCCTCTTGAGTGTTACAAAACGATCGGCCATTTTCTGAGGGATTATACTTCCTCCACTAACTGATTTAAATCACTTAGTTGTCATCTTCTTTTTTCATTAATTTTCTTTTCAAACTTGCTGTTTAATATAAGTTTCTGTTGCCATTCTTCTACTATTCCTTCAACACTACTCCCCTCGAGTATTCCAAAGTGATCGGAAATTCTCCTGAGGGATTGATCTGCTTCCACTTGACTAATAATTTAAATTATTAAATTGTAGTATTTTACGATAATTTTCTCTTCAAACTGCCTGTTTAATGTATGTTTCTGTTGCCATTCTTCTACTATTCCCTCAATACTACTCTTCTCGAGTGTTCCAAAATTATCGGCCATTCTTCTGAGAGATTAATATTTCTTCACTTGAGTGATAATTTAAATTACTAAGTTGTCATCTTTTTTTGTCAATTCTATTTTCAAACTTGCTGTTTTAATGTATATTTCTGTTGCCATTCTTCTACTATATTTTGAACACTACTCCTCTCGCGTATTCCAAAGCGATAGGCCATTCTCCTGAGGGATTAAGTTTTCTCCACTTGAGTGATAATTTAAATTACTTAGTTGTGATCTTCTTTTTTTATATTTTCTTTTCAAACCTGCTATTTTAATGTATGTTTCTGATGCCATTCTTCCACTATAAGAAATCAAGAAATTTATTCGTAAATTCCAGTTAAATTCTCAACCAGGTCTAGAGGTCTTTTGAGGTATTTCTTTAGACACGCATAATTTCTTCGGACTACAATTTTTTAAGAAATTTATAGAACAGTTTATTCAATACTCTCTCGGTTTTCTCTTCAAATTACAACTGAAATTATTTGTACAGTTTCTTCGATGTCATTTTGGACAAGAAAGCCCTATATGTTTATTTCCTTTTCTATTGTACGCATACCATATTAGAGCAGGGTTATGAAATGTTAGACAATTCTCGATTTAAAAAAAGCATTCACCTGGTCATCGTAATTTCCTGTTCGGCACCAATAATGACCCAAATTTTTCGATACACATCGTGTTTAAATGGTTCTTCAGATAAGTACACTATCATGATTTTACAATTGTACAGACAAATTCTTCCCCTCGAGCTCTAGAAATGTTAAGAATTTATTGTTCTGCTGTTGCAAGAAGAAATGCGAAATATCCACGAAATCGTGTCTATAAATAAGCGGCTAAAGAGAATAATTTTTGCTAACAGGTAGATATCTATAACTTTTAATGTTGTCAAAATATTTCCGTTATATTTTAGATAGATATGCAGGGCTTCAGTAACTTATGAGCATTTATGGGTTTTTAAGTTCAATACGTGAAGCTCAAGAACTTCAATAATTAAATCGGGTGTTATATAATTTACAACTGAAATAAATGCCTTATGCCCTTTCAACCTGGGCTTGAATACAATAATTGTTTAACTTTATAAAAAACTTTACAAAAACGTCTCTCCCACATTAGACAGATGAAAGCTGCATCACGGCGACTACAACTAAAGAAAAAAGCAAACATGCTCGCCGAAATGTTCTCTCCCCATGATATCCGTCATGATCTCTACCATGGCAGAAATTAGGTTTCACTACCGCGATATTCGTAAAATCCGCAGAAGGCATCAAAACCGGATGGAACTCCTGCCATCGTGTTAAAGAACTGCTCTAACGACATTTTCCAGACTTACTTCTCTGTCTTATTGAAAAGGGATTTACTCATCTTTTTGGAAAATCGCTCGAGTGCAATCTGTTCCAAAAAGGCAAGAAAACCATGACCTCAAATTATCGCCCAGTTGCCTTGCTTCCAAGTAGTCAAAAAACAAACTTCTCAAGTACTTCGAGATCAACAGGACATTCGACAGAGTTTGACATAAACGGATTGCGCAACAAACTGCCGTCCTTCGGACTGCCAGCGTCTCTCTGCAGCAGGCTTGCCAGTTTCATTAAGAACCGATCTCTGCACGTTGCAGCTGATGGGCACATCTTAGATACATTCACCATTAATGCGGTACTGCCTCAGGGTGCAATACTTTCACCAACTCTGTTCCTCATCTATATTAAAGACCTGCTGGCCCATACCAATAGCCCTGTTCACAGTTTTGCTGATGACAGTACCCTTGTCTCCCAATTTACATCAGAAAGTATTTCGAATCTTGCGGTCGTAGCAAAAATTGGTAATAAGGATCTTAAAATTATATCATTTAAAAAAAAAAATAGCGGCACCGATGAATAAAGCAGACCTGGCTGAACTTAGTAACGGAAATCTCCCCTCTATGATAATAGGAGATTGGAATAATAAGTCAACAGCATGGAATAGTTCTAGGACCTGCCCTAATGGGTTGAAACTTCAAAATGCAGCTACAAAACTTGCCTTACAGTTTTGGGGCCCGACAAGCCCACTTTTATTCCCTCTGGGCTGGGAAGACCTGATGTCCTGGACTATGTTGTGACTAGAAAATTGTACAATGCTATGGAGTTGGAAGTTTTCAACGAAGGATCATCGGACCACAACCCGATTGTACTTACTATTAGCAGAGGGATGCTAGGAAAACCCAACAGAATTAAATCAACAACAAACTGGATAAAATACAAGAGGACACTCCAAGATGACCTTTCACCACCCAAAATTAAGTGTACAGTCGATATCGACAATTATGTGGAAAAGCTACCTAAGCAGATCAATGAAGCATACTCTAAGTGCACTGAGTCGAAAACTTTCGTTCTGGGATCTATAGAGTCATTACCGCCTGAGCTGGCTAATGTAATTCGAGAAAACAGGAAACTCAGAAGAGTTTATACTAACCTAAGAATCGACGACGCTAAAGCCCAACTAAATAGACATTCTAGTAGCCCGAGAGTGGCGCTCAGGGAGCACAAAAATAAGATTTGGAATGAGAAAGTACGAAGACTGAATACTGCAGACAACTCCGCATGGCTTTTAATGAAAGCATTAAGAAGACCTTAAAGTCTTTGCCGGTACGTTAGAGTTAATTTTTGTAAATAACCACAACGTGGACGAAGATGAAGATTATGAGGATGGCGTTAGCAGAATCACCAGACACTTGGATCGATTATTGCCTTTGCAAAAAATCCCCGATTACGTCACTCCGGCCGAAATACGATTGATCACTAGACACCTGAAGACTAAAAAAGCACCAGGATTGGATCTAATTAAACACAAGATGTTGAAGGAGATGCCAAAAAAGGCTTTTGTCTTCCTGGCTGCTCTGGCTAATGCTATAATAAGACATTGCTACTTCCCGAAAGCGTGGAAACACTCTTGCGTTATCTTGTTTCATAAACCCAACAAAGATAAATTATTCCCGGATAATTACAGACCTATTAGCTTACTTCCCACCTTAAGTAAGGTTATCGAGAAGACTATAAAGAAGAGGCTTCTAAAGTCATTGGACGAACTAGGAGTTATACCGGCAAGTCAATTTGGTTTTCGTTCAGGACATGCGGCCGAGCAGCAAATCTGCAGGATCTCGGAGTTTATCACCGAAGGATTTAATTTGCAAATGGCGACGGGAGCTGTATTTCTAGACATTAAAAAAGCTTTTGAAAAACTGTGGCACCAAGGCCTGGTCCATAAGATGATGCAGCGGGTGTACCTCAAGGGACCGTATTAGGACCATTGCTGTACAGCATCTTCATTAGTGACTTGAAAAGAAACCCAGATATGTTTAGTAGTTTAGTTTATTATGCTGATGACACAGCCTTCCTGAGTCGGGGTAGAAACGTAGACCTGATCACCAATAAACTCCAATATAACCTAGATAAGTACACTGCATGGCCGATAAAAAATAAAATAAAATTTTATCCATTAAAGACCCAAGCTATTATATTTCAGGAGAGAATGTTAAAAGGTAACAATAAAGTAAGGACATTCCAACAGAGGATTCCGTGGTGTAAAGAAATTAAATATCTGGGAGATTTTATGGACGCCAGATTGTCATGGCAACAGCATATTAAGAAGACGAGGCAAGAGGCGTGGATGTGTTGGATACAGCTTTATTAATTAGTTTCATCAAAAAGTGCGATGGATGTAAAATCAAAAGTATTGTTCTGAAAGCCATTTTTAGGACTCAGATCGGTTACGGATCTCCAATATGGGGAAGTATCGCAACATACCTCACGAAAAAGCTAGTCTCACTGGATAACATACTGCTCAGAAGAGCAGTTGGAGCTGGATGGTATATTAGAAATAAGTATCTTCACAAAGAGCTTGAATGGACGCCTTTGATACTGTTCCAGGTCCAAAAAGCAGAAAGGTTTTATACGTATTTGAAAAGTCTCTCTTGTGAGGATTTCAAGAGATTAATGGATTACGATCTTGACGAAACACAGCGAAACCAACGCAATAGACCAAAAGATGCTATAAGAAAATTTAAGGAGTGTCAAGTCGAACTGGGATGGTAGTTAAATATTGTAAATAATGCACATAATGTAAATAATGTACCTAATGTAAGCAAGCGAGCTATGATCAAACGGATATCAAGATGCAAATAACGTATCAGGAAGTTAGTAACAATACCTACTTACAGTAAGGCAATCAGACTGGGACGCTTTGCAACGTAGAGATGTGCCAGCACCAACGCTACAGAGATGGATGTATTCAAAATAGGCATCATTTAGACAGACTTCTCGTCCGTAAATACGAATTGACAAGGTCGCTAGATCAGCCCTTGTGATCGGTGGAGGTTTAGTTGGTAGGCCTGCGGGAGAGCCCCACACTGCCCTCTACCCTCGGAAGGGGATGCATAAGGGAGCATTCCTCCACCGCAGACAAGAGCAAATTACAACAATTAATCAATATCTGGAGAAAGTTCGAACTTGGGGCGATAGGAATTTGGTCCAGTTCAATGCAGCGAAAAGCCAAGCAGCCACGTTTACCAAGAAATACAATACGGCATTCCCTGACATTATTACTTTCATCCTCGTCAACATTTCCCTATCTGATATTTCAAATTTATTTTCGAGAGTACCTTACCTTATATTTGATTTTCTTGATCTAGTATTTACTTTGAACTTTTACCTTGAACTTTATTTTCTTTCCGAATTAATTATAAAAGGATGTCTTGCCGTTTGCTTGAATATAATTAATTTTGAGTTAATGAAGATAATAATAACTTTATTTTATTTGCAAATTACTTATACACGGATGTTTTGCCTTTTGCTTGGCAGTGTATGATGTAATTTTGAGTTGATGAAGATGATTGTCTGTATCCATTTATCGTACCGTACATATGTTATCTTGCCTTTTGCGATAACGTATGTTATCTTTTCGGATTTAATGAATGTAATTATCTTTATTCATTTATCGTACTTTACGTTAGCTTGTCTTTTGCGTTAACGTATTGTACGTTGTATGGTAAATAAAGTTATTTCTAAGGTTTCATATAATTTAATGGCCGTTCATATCGACATGATCTCGGGAATTGGCATATTAGTGACTTGAAGGCAATTTTTTTTGACAGTGATTCAGAGGAAAGTATTAATGAATAGATTTCTTAAAATTCTAGTAACTTTTTGTCGTTAGTTTAATTATCTTTCACCTTGAATGTGGTGATAATGTCGCTTTGATTTAATTAATGCTAAATTATCTTATCGGTGGTATCGTTTTCTTGCACCCTTCACCTTTTGTGGTTAACGATACAATGGGTTAGTGGTAGCTCTCTTTATCTCTCTACCTGTTTTCGTTTCTTTATTTTGATACTGATATTTTTTTCCGGAAATGTCTAACTTCGAAAATCAGAGTTAAAGTTTCAAAGTGTGAGAGGCTCTGTTTGTCATTGTTTTTAACGGTTGGACTGGGCTTTGGAATGCATTTTTAATTAGTGACCCAGTAAACCCATTTTCCTTTCCCTTTTCTCAATACCTGCTCGGTAAACTAGACTTTGATCAGCGCAATTTGTGATTTAGTTATCGAACAGCTCTTATTGGTACTAGGCCTTTGACGCGCACTTATTGCAAGTGACCTAGTGGAATAAGTGAAATATAATTTTTTCCTAATTATCTACGTTTCATATAGTTTTTTATTATCTAATAATTTCAAATATTAAGTAAAAAGATGACTCTCGAAAGTTTCTAATTTTTTAATCTTTAAAATTTTTTGTAAAAGTTTGATAATAAATTGTCAAATATGAGTCTATTCCGCTCCACTAAATTCTATCTATTTATCAATGGTTTTCGATGTTAGGTATATTAATCGCCAGTGACACCTATCGGTGGATTGATATATTTCGCACAATTAACTATTTAAGAAGAACAGGTACGCAGATTTATATCCATAATTTGCGGATTCGTGTCATTGTAGACTTCTATATTGAGTGAGTGTCATCTGTTCGAAAACGGGCTTATCTCGTATAGTTGGTAATTGAAGGACGTAGTACGCTATCTGATACCTGTAATTTCAGCATTTAACCACAACGGATTACTATAATTAGTATATATGGTGTGTTTCTTTGATTTGACGCTACATGACCCATAGTAGTGGTCACATGATCTAAATTATCCAATGAGATCATTGAAAATCAGAATAGGTAGAACGTACAAAATTTTGAAAGGAAGGTCGTTTCATCTTTGTTGTGACGGTTGAACCGGTAAGTGCTAAAAATATTTTATTCATCTTGCATACATTTCGCTAAGTTTTCCATATTTTAAATACAGAATTGATAATCGTTTCTGATTCGGTTAATCATATTTCGCTAAAGTAAGAATTTAGCACTTTTGTATTACACTTTCGAATGATTTGCAATTTCAATAATCTTTATTTTTAGTAGTGGCCATTAGAATTAAATACTGATTTGTTGATGGATAATTGCGTATCTTATTAGTCGAATTCATGTAATTCGATAGAGGTTTAATCCCAATTTACGAGAACGTAATTATTTCATCGTTTAGTGGTCACACATATGATTTTACATATTTTTATTTAAATTGAACAGTATTACCTGAGAGATTCTCGGAGCGATTTTATATGTTCCTGTAAAGGAAGTTAATTGATCATAGTTTTTTCAGGCTTATTTCATTAATATTTCAGTTGATTTTGTAACACCAAGCATATAATGATTAGCACTTGCCGGTCACGTTTCAACAATCATGTATCGACATTAATTCACATTTATTACATAATATGTGAATTTACTTGTTTTTCTCTTTATCTTTTATCTTAATTCATCTCTCAAGGCGAGATAGAGATTACCTCCTTTTTATCCTTAATTAATTGAGACGTAATTACGTTCAATTTTAGTTTATGTGCCAAGGGCCATATATTTAGATTAAGTAATAGACTTATTTATCTGGAGTCATAAGACTCGTTTTAAGAGAGGTTGTACCTCGATTTTCTTATTTATCATAAAAATCAAGTTATCTCTTATTTAAATTTGCCAAGAGCCACTGTTTGGACAAGTTTCATAATTTTCTTTTGAATCTTAAATTTTAATCATAATTTTCTTTTGAATCTTAAATTTTAATTATAAATTCTTTTGGATCTCATATCTTAAAGTAAAGAAAGGAAGTATCTTGAGTAACAGTAATTATGGTTGCTTAACCATAGTTATCTATAATTTTTGCTCAACTTAAAATTCTAATTTAAGTTCTGTTTATACTTGCTGTAACCAATACATTTCCAAATTGTCGGTTAATACCTCCTATGTGATAGTCCAACTGAGGTCCACAGGATACTTTCCTGAATAATTAGTTAATAAGCAGTATAAGTTGGTATAAGACCTTTATATTTTTTTTATGTAATGATCAATTCGAGGCGAAGACTTCAACTACAGCTTTTCGTGCAAACAAGTATGAGTCCCCACTAGGATTACCTGTAAGACCTTGATACGCCTATAGTGAGAGAACTTAGGTACAGGCGGAAGTGGTGCCAGTGGAGATCCTAATCAATCGCATGGTTACAAATGGCTGAACGAAGTTATCGCATGGTTACAGATAACTAAATGTAGTTAAGTATCAGTCAGAAAAAAGATCGTTTGCTTAGACCAATTATTTGTTGTAATAATTTTTTTTAATCGTTTACATTGATTCCCATTTACATTGCTAGTCAATTTATTCCAAAAGCCAAAACTTCATAAGTTGCATTTACATCTGGTTATATAGATTTTAATTTCTTTTTTAAACCTCATTATCTTGTAAAGTAGTTGTTAAATTAATGTATATTGTTTTTAGAAATATTTTGATTGATTTATTGTAGGATCGATCGACTTCTTTAAGACGCGAATTAATTTTTTAATGTTCTTATCTTTATAATTCTTGATATCTTAATATTTATTTTTATTTACATTGTCTCAAGGAGCTCTGGCGCCCACAATACCAAAAAAATATATAATTAGTGAAAGAGACAACTCACACCCTCAGTCACAAAGAATCTCATATTTAAATAAAGCAAATAAATTAATTTTCGCTTTATCCTTACAAATTGGCGACTGAGGTAGTAAAAACAATTCATCACAAATCGGACTACTGGATGTCTCAGTTAACAGCAATATATCCTGTTGCTGACATATCAAAATCAACCTCACAGAAGCTTGGTGCGCTATTTCGCAACAGAAAACTATATACATAGCAGTTGCTCATGCTCTACAAAGCGCAAATAAAACCGTGCTTAGAATATTGCTCACACATATGGGGTGCCGCACCTAAGCACAGCCTAAAGCTGCTGGGTTCCATTCAGAAGAGAGCTGTGCGTCTCGTCGGCGACTCGGACTTTACCCGAGTTCTGGATAGTCTGGAATACCGCAGACATGTGACCGAGAGATCCCTGTTCTACAGATATTTTCACGACGGATGTTCCCAGGATTTGGCCCGCATCATGCCGCCTCTTACAACGCCTGTCAGAAAGTCACGACACAGGGCAACAGGGCACCTATTCGTCGTAGAACTGAAAATACCTAGAAGTAGCTTTACAATAACTCCCTTGCCTGGAGCACTGCATCAGTGTGGAACTCACTCCCAGGACATCTTTTTCCCCCTGAATTACAACCTACAGGTACTCAAGAATCGTGTCAATTAACATCTTCGCACACACACACACCTCTGCCATACTATTGTGGCTAAGTGTAATTGGAAGAATCTTACAGAGTACAAATTGCGTAGTATTATTTATATATAGCTTGTTGCAGCTGTTTTAAAGTTATGAAATGCCAGCTGAGCACTACCTATTTCAGTGAGTCATTGTTTGCATCCCAAAACGTCTCCTAGTACATTTCAGTCTTGAGTTCATTTAAATTGCATACAACCCAAAACGGTGTAGAAATTAAACATATAATTTGTCAACCTAATGGTTTCCGAGATCTTTCTCCTTGATTTATTTAAACTCGCTGTAATTTTACATCGTTACTTTCTGAAATGACAATAAAACACACACAATGTATTCCTACACATTCACTGTATTTGCTTATAACATGTCACAGCTAATTCAGTAAAAACGTATTCACTGATTGTAATCTCCACAAAAGTAGGCGCCACTTGTCTTTTCAGAACTACAGACACGCCAACATATATTTTTCTTATTCAAGTGTTACGTCACGGCAAAAAAGTAATTAGAATGCACAGATGGAAAATGATCTTAGATAATGGCTTTGTGATTTTAAATTGTTTAGGTAGACAATTTTACTTCAAAATATATGCGCAAAAATAAAATTTAAGATAAACGAAATAGAGAGCATACATCAATCGGAAATAATTACTTATATATTACTTTACCTTAATCACGAGAATTAGAGGTTACCGTACTTTTAAATTTTATAATATAATATAATAATGAAAATTATTTTTATCTGGTAATGCTAATTACCAGCATTTCAATGTAATAATCAAAATATCTTCAAGCAGCTCTACCAACATTAACAACCTAAGAAACAACTATGTATGTCTCAAAAACCATGTAGAACTTCAGATATCCAATATTAAAAAATGTTGTCGATATTAAAACTAACATTAAGTCTAGAATGTTACAACATATACATGATATTCTTTATAAACTTTATGTTACTGAAAATACAGAAAATATGAAAATAGTTCAATAGTAACTAGGAAGAATTTCCACGTCTAGCTTCATTAATACGAAACTGGATAATTAAAAGTCGTTTCCAATTTAAACGAGGAAATAATCCAAGTTTTTAATTGGATTGTCGAGCATTAGATTTGGAATCTTCTAATTTTAGGATTCCTACAGAAAGGGAAAACTAAGTGAGTTTATTGCAAGTATTCACATAGCACCATTTTAAAGAACTAAGAAATTATATTTTTACCATTAAAATGCCTACTTGCGGATACATACCCAAAAAGCAGTTTAAATGCCTAATGCTATTAATAAGTCTTACATTTTATTAATGCCTAAGTAGACGACTAATATACTAGAATGATAAATGTAGTTACGTTAGTTCAAACTCCTATGAAGGTCATTAAAATGCCCTGTTAAACCTATTTTCTTCTGAAGACCAAATAACCATAGCACAGTGTAAAAAAGAATCATATTAATTTCCCATGTTTTATATCTTATGAATTAGTACAATTTTAGCATGATAAATTTTGTTGCGTTATTATTATCAAAGTTGTATGAATATTATTAAAATGTCCTTTAAAAACTGTCTTCTTTTACATACCATCTTAAGCATTTAGAGTTTAAAAAATCTTAGCATATATTATAAAAGG
>MU191192.1:12514-30930 GCA_016904865.1 Pissodes strobi | reverse complement strand
CTGTCCAGTTAACGCTGGCGGGGAAAATACTATCTAAAGAAATTTTGCGAATATACCGAAGTCCAGTTAACGCTGGCCGGCATACCCACATATTTCAAATATCAATTAAAATACACCAAATCATCTACAAAAAACAAAAACAACAAGTAAATACAATCACTATATACAAAAACCAAAAAAAAAAACGCTTTAGACTGTGGCACCCAAATTATCAAACATGGCAAAAGTAGAAGAAACAAACAAAATTGCAAAGCAACAAGAAAGCCTGGGAAGTGAAATATCACGCTATGTAAGCAACATGAAGATAGCTAAGTAGAAAAAAAGACAGCTACTATCAAGAAAATGTAGCTGCCATAAATCAATTATGGCAAGAAACATGTGACAACCACAGAAAGATTGAAGAAGTCGGATACCAGGAGCACAACTACTATGAAATATATTGAAAAACTCCATACTTTATACTTTGCACTCAGAGAAGTTCGTGAAAACTGGGACAAAACTCAAATTCAATAACTTATTCGACGACTAAATTTATCATTAGCTAAAATAGAAGAACTTTTTGACGATGTTAAATTAGAGATTTTAGCAGACCCATCCAAAGAACACAAAATACTACTTCGAGGAAAACTCACCGCAAAATGGCAACCGATTAATAACATGTATTAAAAACTAGAAGATGATCTGCACACGGCGTCATAATTAAAATTCAAAACAATGGAGAAGTAATACGAAGAGCTACAATTCATTTTACTAAAAGATAATGATGTCGCACAACCAGAGTTTGTAACATCGAGTTACCAAAAATCCTGCTGCCAATATTCGAAGGCCGTTATGACGCCTGGAACAAATTCAGGGACATATTTTCAAAAGAGGGCCATAAGAATACTACACTAACTGACATTGAGAAAATGCAGTATTTTAAGACACATGCCAGGGGAGAAGCTAGCCGCCTAATACAGCATCTTCAAATTTCCGACGCAAGCTGGAAAATTTTGGAAAAGCGATGTACAAACGACCGCTTACTTGGACAAAATGCTTGACATCCCAAATGTTCAGCACGAATCAGCAGTAAAACTGAAACAGGTACACGACACAGTACAAGAGTGTCTCGAAGCACTTTACAAATTGATACCAATTCAAGGGGCCGAAAGCAAAAAATGGGACGCCGAAACAAATAGATTGTGTGAACAGTTACTAGAAAAACCGCACGACATACAACCAATAGAAGAGTTGATGGCATTTATACTAAGAAGATTCAATTAACTCGAGACGTGAGAAGAGGACAAAAACAAAAGAGCACCAAAAACTAATAATCAAATCGCCTGTTTATACTGCAAAGACTGTGTCGGCACCGTCTGTATGCATGTCCAAGTTTTCAAGCAATTACAACCCAGGGAAGGTTAAAATTTGTACATGACAATAATATATGTGCCAATTGCCTATTGCACGATTTGCATGTCAGATGTCATTCGGACGGTCGATGCTTGTAATGCAGAAAATTTCATCACACATTGCTCCATGTTGAAAGACCTCATCAAGAACAGTTTCGCTCTTGAAGAAATGATCAAACTCAGCAACCACCAAGTTTCAGAAATTCGGCCAGAAATCAACAACATCGCCAAAATACAGCTATCCACAGCCTTCAAAGAGCCGATTTAGTAGTATTAGCAACAGCAATGGTTCGAGTGCCAGATGCATACGGCACTGATCAGCTTCTACGCGTCTTGGTGGATACTGGATCACAATGTACCTTTATCACAGAGCAAGTAGCCAATTATTAGCCATGCCCAGGCAAAAGATTCAATACGGGAGTTGGAGCAGGAGAACCTCAAAACGCAAAATGGAAGATAGGTTGTCAAACCTCGGTTCACAAACAATTTTGCATTACAGGTCCCATGCCTAGTTTTACCAAAACTAACACACTCATTACCGACGAGGCCACTCCAAATTAAAACTGAACAATGGAAAAACAAAATTCTGGCTGATCCAACGTTCTCCCGGCCTGGTCCTATTGACATGAAGACAGAAGATGGCATTCTTGGGCAAAACACAGACCTAGGATGGATCTAGTCTGGGGCGATAAACAACACTAGCCGGAAGAAATTTGAGATACACGGATTAACAAGTCTAATAGAAGAGGATCAGCAACTCACAAAATTCTGGGAAATTGAAAAAGTGTCAGAACAAAGACAGCTTACACAAACAGAGCAATTTTGTGAATAACATTATGAGGGCAACACACTCAGAAATGCTGATGGCACCTACACCGTCAGAATACCATTAATGAACTGAAAGGCAAACTGGGAATATCAAAAAATTCAAGCAGCAGCTAGATTAATTCAGCTAGAAAAACGATTCGTTAGAAAAGCAAATTTAAGCCAAGAATACAAACAATTCCTCCAAGAATACCAGATCTTGGGACATATGGAAAAACTTCAAAGTCATGACAAAACAGCAAAATACTATATTCCCCATCAGCCAGTCCCAGTCATAAAGGAATCAAATACAACAACAAAATTAAGGGCGGTGTTTGACGCATCATCAAAAAGGTCAAATTGACTAAGTCTAAATGAAACTATGTACACTGGACCTAGACTTCAGCCAGAACTATCAGACATTCTACTGCGATGGAGATTTCACAAAATAGCAATCGCAGTAGACGTAGAGAAAATGTACCCCCAGATAAAAATTCATCCTGAAGACCAACAATATCAAAGAATTTTATGGAGAATTGATCCAGCTCGTCCAATAGAAGAATACACTCTAAAAACAGTCACGTATGGAACAACATCTGGGATACACTGGACACCACATAATGACACGTTTAGGTTCAAAGCAACCACAACCACCAAAGTAACCAAAAGGACAATCCTGTCAGAAGTATCAAAGCTATTTGATCCACTGGGGTGGCTCTCTCCAGTAGTAATAAAGTCGAAACTCTTAATACAGGATCTCTGGCTGCAGAAATTAAAATGGGACGACGAAGTCCCGGAAAAAATCCAGTCAAAATGGAAACCATTTGAAGAAGACTTGAAAAATGTAGAAAACATTTCAATACCACGTTGGACAAAGCAAACCTCAAGCAGTAATGTAGAGCTACATGGATTCTGTGACGCATCTGAGAAGGCATATGGAGGAGTAATCTATATAAAAGTACCAATAGATAACAATCAAGGTTTCCAGATAACGCTGCTAATGGCCAAGACTAGAACTATGTTCAGCATTATTATTAGCTAAAATAATGAAACAAACACTAGAAGCATTGCCGTGCAGACAGACGGCTGTCTATGCTTGGCCAGATTCCATGATTGTACTGTCATGGATAAGAGGTGACTCTACAAAATGGAAAACATATGTCGCAAATAGAGTTATCCAAATTAACAGTCTCATTCCTAAAGAGAAATGGGACCATATCAGAGATGAAGAAAACCCAGCTGACGCCGTATCTAGAGGAATGGAACCCTCAAAGTTAGTAAACCATACATTGTGATGGCAAGGCCCAGTTTGGCTTAAGATAAAAGAGACAAAATCCCTGGCCACCAAAAATATGATCATTAACACTCCTCCAGAGGAAACAAAAATTACTTGCGACGCTATAATAATAAAACATACAGAAGAGGATGAAACAGTACGAACGATATCACTTAGCAAACGATTTATCAGTATTTGCAAAAATAAAGAAAAGAATGGCAGTACCAGAACTCCAAGAACAGATCGTGAGAAATATACAACGAAGGTACTTCTCCGAAGAAATTAAGGCGCCGCAAAAACAAAACGGTATTAAGAAAACAAGCAAAATCTTGAGTCTCAACCCATTTCTGGATAACAAAGGCACACTACGAGTTGGAGGACGCCTCGAGAAGTCACAATTGCCATACGGAAGAAAACACCCCGTGATACTGCGATACAACTGTCACTTGACCAAGCTAGTCATAACCGACGCACACGACAGAACTCTCCACGGAGGAACCCAAACAACATTGGCACAGGCACGAAAGCAATTCTGGATCGTCAATGCAAAGCGAGCTGTCAAATCATCAATCGGAAAATGTGTCAAATGTAGCCGCTATAAAGCAGAAACTACAGAACAATTAATGGGAAACCTTGCCTCTGTCAGAATAACCCTCTCTCACCCATTTGTGGATTATGCAGGTCCAGTGCAAATTAAGACCACTAAAGGGAGAGGTTATAAGGCATACACAGGATACACAGCGATATTTGTCTGTCTTGCCACCAAAGCAATTGACATAGAAGTGGTCAGCATCGTCAGCGACATGTCAGCAGATACATTTTTGGCAGCGTTTCGACGAGCAAGACGAGGACAGTGTGCACATATCTACAGTGACAATGGTACACATTTCGTGGAGGCCAGTAAGATTCTTCACAAGGAGGTACAAGATATGATCAAGACCTCCAGCATAGAAGACAAATTAGTAAACATAGGAACACAGTGGCATTTCATACCCCCCACATCGCCTCACTTTGGAGTCCTATGGGAAGCTGGAGTCAAATCTATGAAGCATCATATGAAGAGGATGATCGGCGAAACCTGCCCAACATATGAAGAAATGACAACGCTTATGCACCAAATAGAAGCTTGTCTAAATTCTCGGCCACTATGTACTCTGATCCCGGGCTGAGACCTAGACACTTTGATTGGAAGCAACTTATATTACCCAATGCTTGGTTACTTATCTCACCATCAAAAACAAGGGTTGCAGTTATCTGCGACTGAATAAGAGATGAAATCACATTAAACTATACAGGAATTATTGAGATTTCCCAAAACTGTTTTGTACACTCCAAAAAGAAGTGAGACTATATCAGTACGCAAAACTATGTTTAAACCTGCCAGGATAAACCTAACTTACGCTCTGCTAAAATCCATTTAAGCTCAGGTAAGGAACCAGTAATGGTTCTGGAAGCCTGGACACCCTCATGGCGGACGAAATAGAAATCGACCATGAACTGACAGAGACCAGATGGGGTTCACTCAATAATACAGTAATTAGCAGCACTACGATTTCTGCAGCAGCAGTATTAGCTGCAATTATCAGTGGACTATGGTATTACAAAATACAAAAATACCACCACAAGCCACTTACTCGAAATAGAGACGAGGTTGATCGGTGTTTATAATTAGACACCTTCCACATCTACAACGATCCAGCCAACCGCAACCAAGATCAATAACAATCCCTATTGCACACATCAGCAGCATTCTCGAACCTACACGCGCTTGCTGGGTCAAGCTACATCATCAAATTAGAAATCTGCTGAACAAACTAATTAGCGCTTCAAAGGCTAATTATTCTACATGTCTAGAAAATGCCCTACTACAGTCTACATTAAATTAATCTATCAAGGTCTGCCTATACATTTAACATATACCGAAGTAATATAGTGTATATACAGGCGAATTATATTTCCACTGTGTCTAGTCAATATTTAATTTTTTTTTGTATCTGGTAACAAATTCTCTCCTATTGAAAATATAGCTGTGTATACGTGTAGCATGGAATAATAGGCCTGCGATATCCAACTTTAATAAAAAGTGTCGAGGATTTACAATAAAATTTAGTGAACGAATATTAACATATTTATATCAAAATAAAAAAAAAACTTACCTGACTCTTATAACTCATCTGCTCCACAAGAATCGGATAGTTATGACTATCGCTAACGCTCATCATAGGATGTCCTGTGTTATCAGATGGACTAAGGCCGCGGTGTATGGAGTTTTCAGTACTTTGACTGGCCCCTAATAAAGGAAAAGTACTTCTCAGGCGTACTGATGGAGCACAAAGGGCACATAGTACGGCACTTAATAACATCTGGGTGTTTGACGAGCTGTGAGGATTGTATGCCTGTAAGAGAATTAAAGGAAGAAAAACATAGCATCGTCTATATAGCAAAGAATATATTCACCTATATACTTCCAAAAACTCGTAAAAAAACATGCTGTGCCGATATTTGGAATCTGTTTTTCCAGATGACGGATACTGTAAAGTTCCGATGTCACCATTTGTAAAAAACCGAGACATCTCAAATATAACATAAACAGTGAACTTAAATTTTCAAATTTTGTATCACAAACTCGAAAAACATAATAACTCTCGAATTAATTTTCAGATTTGAACGCAAACCAACCCAACCCAAACTAACCTGAAAATAGTACATGAAGTATGTATGTAGCTTAACATACTAAATATATCATACACATCTATAGAATCTATAGAAAAGCTCAGCTGTTTGTTATAAATCAATGACTTTTATGTACCTCTTAATAAAATTGGCTGTATGTTTTCTTTTGAGGCTTAAATGCACTCCTTTGGGACCATTTAAAATGAATATTGATTCTCGGAGCAATAAAAAATACTTGTTTCGTTCACAAGGGGGCTAGAATACGCCCTAAATGAAACTGTTAGTTCCTTCGTAGAAAATGGCAGTTTCGTTTAGGACACTTGGGATTCTCTTAAACTGTGCTTTGCGTGTGTTTGAAAAGAAATAGAGGAAATAACGATTACTTGCATGATAAACGACACTATGTCGCCGTTCGAAACATATTTAGAAATCAAAGGGTTACAATATAAAAGAATTGAATCTCTTGCCAGAACTAAATCGCATAATTCTATTATGTTCTCCAAGAATTCGATTATTAGACATATCACTAAGCCCTAATTAGTAATCTATTAAAAAAAACTCCTCACCTCACTTGTTTCAGCAAGAAGATCACACAGACAAGTCCACTTCAAATAGGCAGTGGGATAAAATGCATGAAAACAACTGACAAACGTGTTATGGCACTCCTGCAATATGCTGTTCATTAAGGTGACACTGTACATTTTAGTTTTGCTAGATTTCTTATTTTGCATCATCAAAGGAATGTTGTCAGACAGAATTTGTTTCAGCAACGATCTGACATCTCCAATGCATTCAGCCAGATGTACGTTTTCTAAAGGCGCCTTCCTGTTAACTTGCCTAAAAAAGAAAGATTGTATTCATTAACTATAGAAAGGCGAGGTATGGAAGAGCAGGTATTGCTTATTGTTTGGGAAGGAAAAAGAAATATTTTAAGGACTTGTACTGGAGGCCAAATTATGAAATCATGAGTTCGGAAACGCTTTTTTTCCTAGATGCAGGATGTAAAAAAATGTAATATAATTACAAAGTTATTGTTACAAAAGTGTTTGCTTAGCACTAACATCTTTTTTTATGGCAGTGGCACACACACTAAAGGGAGACCCTATGGCGCTCGATGAGCGGTGTGTGTGCGAAGATGTTGATTGACACGGCTCTTGAATATTTGTAAGTTGTAATTGGTGGGAAACAGATGTCCTGGGAGTGAGTTCCACAGTGATGCAGTGCGCCAGACCAAGGAGTTCTTGTAAAGCGATGTTCTAGGTGTTTCCAGTTGTAAGACGAACTGGTGCGCTCTTGCGTCTGTCGTGACTGTCTGACAGGAGCCGCCACGTTTCCTAGCGCCACGGAGGGTAGTGACCTCAAAATACTTAGCGGCACATAACCCTGAATTAAATGATGTCCTGTTTATGTGGACCATTTTTTTTTCTTATATAGAATGGTAGTGATAGATTATCTTATTAGATGTTCCTACCACCTCGAAATAAGGAATGCGCAAGTATCTTAAGCCGGAAATTTTTACACTTCCTACGTCTTTGCTTAATATTATGACAAGATTCTGATAATCAGTAAATATAATACTGTCACTTCTACGGTAATTTGGTTCAGCTATCTATAAAAATTCAGGATTCTCCAAAAATTCTAACATTTCAACGCACAAAAGTAGTTCATACCTGGGATATATCTCGTTGGTGTACGTGCATATAAGCCTTAAACTTGAAGTACTTATATAAACAAGCCGTTCTAACTCTAAGTTTGTATACATGTTCTTTATAGATTGTCCTTCCATGATTCCCCACTTGAATGTATTCCACGACCACTGCAGTAATGAAAGAAGACTTTGGAAACATTCCTTGGTGACTGTCCTGGAGAATTCTTTGGATAGTATGTGGATGGGTTCGATTATATCAACCTAAAATATTAAATATCATAGTTAATATGTAATTCTTAAAATTGCGTGATCCCCAATAGGCATATGATGTCATATCATTTAGGGCATGAATACGACATGACAAGTAGATTAAGATGTACTTGTATCTTGAAACGCCAAGTGAACCTTGAACTACTGCGTCTAGGACACAATTTAACGAAACAAGTTTTCAAGAATAAACACTTAAAATAATTCATTGTATTTTCTAAAATTGTTTCACATGTTTAAAGCTCACAAGTTCGACCGTTAAATTCAGATTGCCTAAAAGGAACCTATGACAACTCCTGCATACACCACAATCATATTAATATGTGTATCTGGAGCGGCATGTAGCATTACCTTTTCATTTAACATAGCACATTAAAATCATATATGAAGTTAGTCTCCTTCAATACGCAGATGATTTTTGACTGTACAGGGTGTCCAATTTTCGTTGTCATTGCTGGGTATCTCCATTATTTTGATAGGTAGAGAATGCGGTTTTCGCAAACCTGGACTACTCTTTCGAAAAACAAAAAATGCTATATTTAAAATTTTCCTAGCCCTGTTTTCTAGCTACAGGGTGGAATTGAAAATTTGCACTTTTAGGGCATGCCTCGTATCTCAGCTGCCTGATAACTTTTCAAAAAGATAAAAACGCATTCTTATAGATCTTTTTACGTATAATTCAGTGGCGTGCTTGAATTTTTTTAGAGCTACCGTTTTTGACATACGTCCCAAACTTGTGATTTTTTAAATGAACCACCCTGAATTACGAAATTTTGTGAAAAATGTGTGAGAGAAAATGGCAATCATTTTGAGCAGTTCTTTTAATTTTCTTTATTATGTTTGTTGTTATGTCGTTATTATGTTTGTTATAACAATTATAACTTTAAAATACAAATCACGGCCAAATACAAAATTAGCACATGAAATTAGCATTTTTTTAATTTTTAACATTTCCGAAAATAGAAAGTATAAACTATTATATATCATTTTGATGGTAAGAAATAATACAATCTAATGGAATAAAAATACAGGGTGTTTTATTTGAAAAATCATAAGTTCGGGTCGTATGTAAACCACGGTAGCTCTAAAAAAAATTCAAGCACGGTACTGAATTATACGTAAAAAGATCTACAAGAATGCATTTTTATCTTTTTGATAAGTTATCAGGCAGCTAAGATACGAGGCATGCCCTAAAATTATACATTTTCAAATTCACCCTGTAGCTCGAAAACGAAGGGCTAGCAAAATTTTGATTATGGCATTTTTTGTTTCTCGAAAAAGTAGTCCAGCGGCCGAACTATGTAACTGTATAGAGAAGAAATTTCTTGTCTATAATAGAAAATCTCTTGAAACCCTACTATGTAAGTTTTCTCGGCTATAATCGTATGTCCGAATGAATAGTTCGGAATATAGAAATAGAAATACCTGCGACGGTCTTGCTATGGATTGTTTTCTCGTGGTTCTCTTTCTATCTGATAAAAATTCACATAGATTTGTCTTTGTCATTGGTTACTTCATTTTTAGCGCGTAACAAAAAAAAGAACATAACCTCCTTGTCCTTGTATTATTAGAGAAACAAATTATCTCGGTTTTCGCAAAGCATCAAAGTAAATATTAATAATTATTGTGTTTGTTTAGTGTTTGACTTCTTACGTTTCAGTTTGGAAAGACTGCTGTTGATTATCGATAATGTGTAAGTGATTGTTTACCTGACTTGGTAATCCGAAAAAAAGTTGTGTCCATTTCCAAGATGATTGAATTGATATTTTATTATTTTCTAGGCGAGGATCGAAGAGATTTTAAAGCTAAAAATGATCACTGGGAGACTGTTTCTCATGAGCCACCCCTCCAATATTTGCTTTCACATTTACAATTTTCAAGTTTGCATCGCATATCATTTGAACATTTTTCAAGTGATATCTGCGACAATAAAGGTATGATGATATTAAAACTGAGCTTTATCCACAATACCGAAACAGAATTTTTGCACTCGATGCGCGTTTCGCTAACCATGTTAGCATCATCAGGAGATGATTGTGAGTCTTAATCATCTCCTGATGATGCTAACATGGTTAGCGAAACGCGCGTTGAGTGCAAAAATTATGTTTCGGTATCGTGGATAAAGCTCAGTTTAGTGCATGTTGCCGAAGGTTCCAAACCCCAACATAGTTATGATGATATTTACAAAAATAATTATTATCACCCAATGAATAAGATGTATAAAAGATGTGTGTATAAAATACCTTTTCCTATGGAAATATAGATGTTCATCTTCTATTGGTTGTAATATGGCCACATGAGTACCATCCACGACTCCAAGCACCCCAGGAAAACCAAATCGTTTCATGAATTGCAATTTTATTTCCAGGTTTTCTTCCTTCGTCAGTAGGAAATTTTACCCATGTGTGTGCAATGGCTTCAATACAATAACTTCTAGATTGAGTCGGTTTTGTTCAAGAGCTGCACAAAGTTCTGTTATGGTATTGCTCATAGCTTGTTGAGAAATTGCAATATTATGTTACCCTTTTGCCTTTTGGTATGCTAATTTCTATAGATAATTTTGTACTTCTCATGCCTTCCTCCAAGTGGAGCATCAACTCAAGCATTACTTTTTGGTACAGTTCTCTGTTTAGCCAAAACCATATTCTGAATTCTCTATTGAGCAAATTTAAAGGGTCAAATATATCTCGTAGGCTAGGTCTTTCAAGCTGTAATTCGATTTTCCCTTGCTTCAACATAATGGGCAAAAATTGGTAAAGAGTAGGTACAAAATCGTGACAAAATAAAACTAAGACTTAGAAAACGTTCCTGTCTATTAATAAAGTTAATAACATAATACATAACCCTAATTCTTCTTCGCTATTTTGCTGGCTTGAACTACCAACTCGGCCGCTGGTTTGCGAAAACCGCATCTCTCTATCTGTCAAAATAATGAAGATACCCAGCAATGACAACGAAAATTGGACACCCTGTACACTACAAAAAAAAACTTGAAGAAAGTATACAAACACTTAGCCTTATTATGGACCGGTGTCAAGCGTATTTCTTTGACAGTGGTTCAGAACTGCCCGCATCAAAATCTGCAGTCACAGTCTTCACTAGGCACAGACTCGCATATCGGGAAACCATACAATTAGAGAATGTGGAAATCGCTTGGAAAAATAGTTTTAGGTATTTAGGCGTGGTATTGGATCAAAAACTGACATGGAAGATCATATTAATAGTATTATTGGCAAGGTCGAAAAAAGTCTTAACCTTTTGAAAGTCGTCACCAAACGGTATTGGGGAGCCGACCCTAAGGTATCGTTAATGTTTTATAGGGCATATGTTAGAGCCCTTATCGACTTTGGATCAATTTTTTATGGATCAGCCACTAAATTTAGACTTTTAAAAACCGATCATCTACATTATTACTGGGGCCCTTTCATCTACCCCAACAAATGCAGAGTCTGGTGAACTACCTCTATCTTTGAGAATACTTCATCTTGCTAAGACATTCATTGGTAAAAACATATTTGTACAAAATGATTTTTTAATTAACAATATCTACAGAATATCACTAGACAATCTAACAAATAGCTACTGGATACATAAAACCTCGCCACCTCTATCTGATGCTCTCATTGAGAGTACTAAATTTCGAGAAGAAATTGTTAAGTACCCCAAGCTCCCCTTTTTTACTGGCAAATTTAACCATATTTTGTTTAACACAGGCACGTTATTTCCTCAGTATACAGGAAGTCATGAAATGAATAACAATATAATCAGTAATATCACAAACAAGATACAAGACACCATCTCTGTATACACGGATGGATCAAAGACACCAGAAGGGGTTGGGTGTGCATTTTATATTAAATACAATAATTATGGAGGATCCTTTAGAGTAAATTCCAATTCCTCAATATTCAGTGCGGAGGCTTATGCTATTATACAGGCACTTGACTACATAATTTTGAATAAAACTTCTTCGCACTTTCTGATATTCACCGATTCCATGTCCTGTATTCAGGGGCAATAAATGACAAAACTAAAAACCTCTATAAAAATCCTCTAATTTTTGACATCTTTCAAAAACTAGTATTAGTGGCACATTATAATATTATCCTTCTTTTGGGTCAAGGGTCAGGCCGGCATCCTAAGAAATAATATAATGGACAACCTTGCTAAGGAAGCCATTAGCAAAGACATTACAATATTTGGTCTACAATATTATGATGCTATTTCACACTTGAAAAATGAAGCCAAGTTAGCCAAGAATAAATGGAAAGTTAAATATGCAGAGTATGCTGTCAATAATCCGAACTTCTATACCAGAACCAATAGACATCTCGTTTCTAATCCCAATTTACAAGAAATCAACTTAAATCGATGTCACTACACTACATTTATAAGACTAATCGTCGGACATGGCAATGTTAGGTATCTATTAAACAAAACGAATTTGGCGGACAGTCCTTTGTGCGCTTGTGACAACTTAAGTATAGATGATCTAAATCATTGGCTTTTTAGTTGCCTATGTAATCAGCGTGCATCCTGTTTTTTGTTGGAAAACTAGCAGAACTGAATAAGCTACCCATCAACGCATGTAACCTTATGACTTTGTCTAAGCAAGACGAAATAATTCAAAACTTATTGGTCAGGTTTGTGAGAATGGTAGTGCGAAAGCTTTAGGGAACTGAGTACCTTTTGTCTTACCCTATGTTCCCTGTCCCATTTTATCGATTGGTCCATCTCTTTGTTTGTCATTTATAAAGTAGCCTAGACGGATCCCTATGGCGTAAAGCGTGTGCCCTCTTATATGCTATAATTTTGTCTCTTAACAATTTTTATTTTGGTGTTACATTTGGTATGAACGATGGAATATTTCATTTGAGTTTTAAATTTAAGTTAACTATACAAAAAAAAATCATATATAAAATGCATCGCTTAATTTTCAGGAATAGCTGGAATGTCACGTCTATGTCGTACGACAATATCAACTATAATAATTTACTCTATCTCGAATTCTCGATAGATATATGGTAACATGGTGAGACAGAATTTTGACAATAATAATTAGCTTATTAAGGAAGAATACACAAAAATAAAACAGACTGTACAATAAAGTGAAATTTTGCATTCCTTCCTCGATCATATAAGCAAAATACTCATTCATATTATTTATGGCAAATATTCGGCTGTACCTACATGTATGATTGGTTTCCAATGTCAAGAATTATGGACCAAAATGACGTAATACAAAAATAATTTAAAAAATATCCCAAGTTAACATTTTTGTAGGAAACTATTTAACAATATCTCATGGTAGATGAAGATTTAATAAAACTTACTTGTCTAGGCGGACTTTGATTTTCTGGGCTCACAATCTTGTACAGCAACTGAGGAATTTGTCCGGCATTTACATCAGTACCGTTATTCGATTTCTTTGACGATTTAAAGTAGAAGAGGACCTGATCTTCTGTCGTCACCATGGTTTGACCTGACGATCCACAGTCGCTGCTGGGACCACTTATTCTGCACCATGCTACATACCATCGATGAGCCTAGAAAAATAATTTAATAAATCTTCTGCCTCAGTGGCGATATATAATTAAATAAAATATGAATGATGTTACGTCATACGAAATACACACTCTCGACAGATGGAGAATTTTGCTGGACGAGGAGCGGTAATCGTTGCGCAAAAGTTTCTACAGGAATCACTAATAATTTGAAGGGACATATTAAACTAACGTAGTGTTGAGCCTATATTAAAAGATTGAATGTGTTGAACATGGGTGTTTTTATTACATGATAGTTTGGATAAATTTAATTTTAACTAGATCTCTCAAGATGCTAGGTTTTGTTCTACACAATTACGAGTGTCTTATATAGAGCTCTTTCCTATAGAACTGTTTACTGCTCTCTAGTACGATCAGTTCATCCATTTTATGAGAATGACAAATAAAGAATAGAAAAAGTTCAGAACAAATTTATAAATTTTGCCTTGCTCTGAATGATCACGATTAAATCTGTTAAGAGATTTGTTAAATTTAAAGACACTTTTCAAAAGAAAATTGCTGTTTGTCGAAACTTCTCTTACAATCCTTCAAAAGAGGCTGATTCAGATTATAATAATTATTCAAGTGTATATGCTTTATGTTGCCGTGTTACATTGTAATTAGATTGTGTATATATTTAGACATACTAATTTATGTCAGTTGAGTCTGATCCTAGCTTTGTTTATATTGTAAATAACTGTAAGAAAAAATATTGAATTTCTTTGTTGATCGAGTAGCCTCTGCTATGAAAATTGGAACAAAAATTGATCATATGGCAAAAATATTGAGTTTCTTAACAAGCAAAATCAAGAAAGGGTTTCATTCCTGTTCAATTAATTTGCAAGATTACATGCTATAGCTCGGTAACGATAAGGGCAATATTTATTTATTTATTTTCCCATAGAGTATATATTACAGTAGTAGCAATAAGACCTAACATTATAAAACAATTAAAAACTAAGCTTTCGGTCACTTTATGCCTAGCCAAATTTCGAGTTTTTCCTTGAATTGATCATAATTTATGAAATAAAAACCAAAGAACTGCGATGTGTTTTCGATCTTTGCTATATTGGGACCATAATTAAAAATATTTTTATAATGGTTGAGTAGAATAACAACTTTTAAGCCAGAACTCTGTCATTTTACGAACTGCGTTCATATTTTTTAAGGATTTTCTTTACTACGTGACCTTTATAAATAAAAAAAAATATGTATTAGTAAATATTATGCGTTTTACCTGTAACTGGACAGGCTCATCAAACAACATAGCATACTTCTGTCTAGGTCCGCACTCATAAGGCACTTCTTCTGTTTCAGCCAGGAGCTCCCCATCGACCTCTTGTTCCCCACCATTGGGGCCGATGTCCAGAAGCTTCAATTTAGCCGTGTATTCTCCACGGCCCCCAAAAAGTCCGAAGCCCCCCAGCAAGATGTCGGTGTCCGCCATAAATCGAATCGCTTCGATGCTGTGGCCGGAGTAACCCCAACCACCTCCATGACTTTCAAATCTATATAGGACAATAGAAGACAATGGAACAGATAAAATAATAATAGCGTCCTGTAATTCACAACTTAAAAAGATAATGAATAGTTCATTATTTCAATTATTTTATGAATGTAAAGGATCCACCGACTGCATGAAAATGATTAAATTAAATTTTAATAAATATGCAGAATACGCATATCAGCTTGGTTAAATTTCGTCATGTGTAGAGCCTTATTCTTAGGCTCCAAAAAGGTTACATAAAGTTATATAGTAAGTGTACGGAACATAGTTTAAGTATCACATCATATACCTGAATCCAATTGTTTGCAATAGTTGCATTTAGCCAGTCCATATTTAGTGAAAGCAAATGGCGTTGATGGTGCCATCCTTGTGCCATCTCTCCGTGAGTATTACACAAAAAGTGACACCTGTGGCGAAAATTAATGTTTAAACTGCAGCCGTTAGAGTTAATGTAGAGATTGAGACTGAACGACACAAGGCAGAAAAATTTATACCAAGATGATATTGTGTTTTGAAATGAAGAGAAATCAAATAATCAAGGAAGTAGAAGGGCGAAGACGAAGCTATTTTGAATCTGGGTTTTGAGGAGGAAAGAGCTGAATTAAAATCAGGTTTGTAAATCTGTTATCATTCTAAACTATAATGGTCTTCAAACAAATTATAAGGAAAGTAAATATAAAAGAAAAGAAATGCGAGACTTGCTCTTGAGAACGAAAAGCGTAAGAACTTTGGAGAAAATATTGCTACAAGAAAGGGAAAATATGTAACAAATTAGAACATAACATAGAACACTGATACAGGTCGGAAAGACAATCGACAAAATATGGAAGAAAAAATATAAATAATGAATCCTCATATGAGTCCGAAGATGATAAAATGGATAAAAGAGCAATGGAGCTATAAGAAAAAATATCCCTGAGAAAAATAAAGGAAAATATCCTACAACACGAGGATGAATCCGATACGACAATAAAGAACACGTCTGCCAAGATGAGGATGATCAAAAACCATTTTAGAATAAGAGATTACACGACGTACAAAAACAGAAGAACCCATAGATAGAAAAGAGTCACACAATTCAGACAGACTAGAATAATGAAGGCGGATCGTCCGCAAGTGGATGTTGGCATCATTCTAACATTTAATGAACTAGTAATTTTCACATTGAATTTTTAGAAAAACTTGAATGGTTCTTAGAAGGTTAAATGATTTCATATGAAGAAAGACTAGGATGCGCACGAACAAGCTTAAGAAGCGAAGCTAAATTATGTGCAAAGATGTTATGAGATGGAATTGAAACATTTGCGGACTGTCAGCAGAGGTTGTTAAGATATTTATCTATTCCGTTGGGATAGAGGAAGACAGAGATAAATCATACAACTATATATAGGGAAGTATCACAAACTTAAGGACAGTACAAAGATGTCCACATATTTTCTAAAAAAGTTGAAAACCGTAATATACATTAATCATTTTTATCAGCAAGAAATTATTTCCCTCATAGAAAAATATTTAGAGATATAATAAAGGCATTATATAATAAAGTATACAGGAACCGAAGACTTAATGAAGAACTATCTTGGTGAATCAACAAATAAATTGTATAGTTTATGTAAAAACCATGCTATTACAGACCATAATAGCCTACATCTAAAATATTTCAAACCAAACTAACACGAAAAATATAGCTTAAAATAACAAAGACTTTAATCTATATAAAGATTGGCTCCCACTTAGCTAACTAAAAGTTAATACTAAAAACCCGTTTGCATGTTATTTACAAGGAAACACTGAATTCAAAGAATTAAATATTGAGATAGATAAGAACACCATTACTCCAAAGACATCAAACAAATAATTAGGGCCCATAATTTAGTTTGCATTCTTAATTTTAGTTGCAACGGTAATATTCAGTATCCTTACCTATTTACAGCTTGAAAATCCTCTTTAGAGTACTGTTTTCCTGTCACTGTTTGGCACTCGTCGACTTCTTCTTTGACTGCCGTTATTTGAAGATCATGCGCAATAGTTAAAGTATCAAGGCAACATAACAAGTTTAGAGCAGCTTGAAACCTAAAAAGATAAACAAAACATGATATGATACTTCTTGTGAATATAATACTCCTTTTTCACTTTCTAGTACTATTTTTTTTTCTGAGCTGATTTTACAGACTATTTCTCTCGTGATTACACTGAATGTTTCCCTCATGTATAAAACATCCCATTAGAGAAGTGCAATTATCAGAAAATTACAGCGATAATTGAACTGTAGAAACCGAAAGAGCACGGCGATAATTGCATCTTACGTATCTATGGTAATTCCATTGTAAACTTACGATGACGGCGACATTTTGTAAATAACGTCAAAGTAAAGTCGAAATATGTTATTAAAAATGTCTCGTTTCGGATTTAAAAATCGTATTTTTCGTCTCTTTATTTTGTTTACAGTTACATGTACGGCTTTGTATTAAAAAAAAAAGAATAAAAATGTATTTTTTAAAACCATGTTCTTATTCGGAAATATTTCCCCGAATTACACTCATGCAGATAATTTTGCATTCGAGCGTGTGGTCTTACAAAAACTGCATTCGGTCATTTTCATATTTATGAAAATAAACTCATGCAGCTTTTAGACAGACGCTGTCATGCAAAATTATCGGTAATTTTGATGCACTTGTGCAATTACTTCCGATAATTTACCGCATGTATAAAAATGTCTATAAAAAGTGGGGTATTTTCACCGAATTGAAAAGTCATCTACGATGACGTCAATAAAGAGAAAAAAGGTGTTGCTTATAGGAAACACATCGGTTATTTTTTTCGTGGTTTCAAAAAAATAGCTCTCCTCCTTCGGAGTTTATACTTCGCAACAACAAAGAAAATAAAATCATGCAGTTTCCAAGCAACATCTCTTGTGTCAGAATTGTGATAATTTTTTAAGCACTTAGGGTATTATACATTATACATACCTCATATATATTAAATTTATTCATACGAACTGTGCAATTATCGTTCTCTATAAGCGAAAAATCCACACTAGAAATGGACAATCGCCTAGGTGATTTGCATATAGGTATTTATTTATTGAATTTGACAATTAAATATAATTTTCGAAATCAAAAAGAGCCTATCACATTTTTCAGACAGGCAAAAAATCCATAGAAACACAATTCTGACCCATTTGTACCTATTTCCGAAATGTCTCATATGTACAGGGTCATTTTTTATATTTTCCCACCACCTTTAAATTTTTTGTGCCACTGTGTAGAAAAAATATGTAAATAGGAAAGTTGTAGTGCTTGAGAAG
>MU191192.1:0-12114 GCA_016904865.1 Pissodes strobi | reverse complement strand
TGCGTCTCCGATTGCGTTTTAATTCCGTATTGATAAGCAGTTATTGAGTAAGTTCGATTAAATAATAACCAATTTGTTCCTAAATTAGTGATTTTTAGAAATGCAGTCACAAATTGAGTGATAAATACAAATTGTAGTTTAATAAATCTTGAGTTGTTGACGCTTATTTTGTTGTCTGTTTGTATTGTATCTATGTTGCTATGACAACACTTTTACCTCCGCCGGCGGAAAAGTGAAAAGTAAAGCTCCGGCGGAGGAAAAACGAAACTTCACGGCCGCCTACACAGTCGAGTAATGACGGATTTACTGACGTTTGAAGAAAAAATATATTTTATTATATTAAAAAAAAACAACTTTCATTCATGCATTTTTATTGTTATTTGTCTCAGAAAGTACACTTTTTGTAAAATATCAATAAAAATGCAATCAAGCTTTTTCTAGGCAACAAACCTTCTTGTAAGATTTTCAGCAATTTTGCATGCATATAAGATATTACCACGGCACATATAACAACTATTACATTTATTAGCTGTACGTCAACGAAAATAAAATAACAAATAACCTCTTTAACACTGAATGATTACGAAAATATTTTAAAAATGGATAGACGTCTACAAGTAATCGACACCTAAAACAATTTCGAATATGAAATAGCTATTGCAGAAAAGGAGTAACAATATCACATGAAGGTTGGGTGGGTTTTTCCTGACCGTTGGGCCAATTAAGTTAACCCAACGTTCATCGAAGTGGGTTAAGGCTCATTTACACTTATCAGTTTAGATGTTGATCTTGGATCAAAGTGATAAGTGTAGATTGCCGTTTATTTGTGTTTCATCCAAAGCGTATAGTAAAGATGAACGATGAAACATATTGATCTACGACGAACTTTTGATGAGAGAGTTGTTCCCGAAAGCGGGATTTACACTGTACCACGTTTGAAGTACATCCAAAGTGAATAATCCAGAGTGAAATCATCTGACGTGATCATCCTTATTTACATATTTTCATCCAGTTTTGTGGTTTCACTTCTGTCGCTATTCACTGTCCCTTCAAATTTCGTCATTTCGTCACTGTTTGGTGCAACAGCTTGTGGTACCAGGCAGGATGTCTCGTTCCAGAAGACATAAAAGTATTATACGTGATGACATTGGCTTAATTTCAAGTGAACTGATAAATGAATTGAACTTAATTATATCAACAACTGTCCATGCTAAAAGACATTGAAGGGTGTAACCGTGTGAGAGAACATCTAGAGCTTCGCCCACGGTGTTAAGAGAGTGGGCAGAAGAAAATCCTAAGGAGTACAGAAACCATTTAAGAATGAACGAGGAACGATTCGCATATCTTCTCGATAAAGTTACTCCGTTTATCTAAAAAAGGATACTTGGTTCCGAGAAGCTTTGAGCTCTAAAATAAAACTACAAGTCAGGCAAATTTACATTTATAATAATAGCCACAAACAATCGCACTGACGGCTGTTAAACCAAAAAGTGAAGTAGTGGCAAAAATGAACATTTACATTTTTCATGAATCATCGGTTCAGAAAACAACTCTTTCATCAAAAGTTGGGCGGAGCTCAATATGTTTCATCGTTTATCTTTATTATACACTTTGGATGAAACACAAATGGGACGCAATCTACACTTATCACTTTGGATGATTTCTCAAGATGAACATCTAAGGTGATATGTGTAAATGAGCCTTTAACCGATGTTTCATCCAAAGTGAAGGCTCAGTGAAAAATATAAGCAAACGGTCCGTTCATTTTCACCGCTACTGTCCTTTTTAGTTTAACAGCCGCCAGTGCGATTGTTTGTTTGTGGCTATTATTATAAAATAAATGTAAATTTCCGTCATTTGTAGTTTTATTTTAGAGCTCGAAGCTTCTCGGAACCAAGTATCTTTTTTTGAATAAACGGAGTAACTTTTTCGAGAAGATATGCGAATTGTTCCTCGATCATTCTTAACATATTTTTGTAGTCCTCATTTTTCTTCTGCCCACTCTCTTAACAGCGTGGACGTAGCGCTTAGATTTTCTCTCTTTGGAACATACGGTTTCACCCACCAGCGTCTTTTAGCCCGGCCAGTTGTTGATATAATTGAATTCAATTCATTTATCAGTCCACTTGAAATTAGCTCGATGTCATCGCATATAATACTTTTATTTCTTTTGGAACGAGACATATCCTGCCACCTGATACCACCAGTTGTTGCACGAAATGACGAAATTCTAAGGAACAGTGAATAGTGACAGAAGTGAAACCACAAAACTGGATGAAAATATGTAAACAAGGATGATCACTCCTAATGATTTCACTCTGGACTTTGGATGTACATCAAAAGTGATACAGTGTAAATCCCGCTTTAGCCATTCTGTCATCGGTCAGTGGGCTACACCTGGTGTAGCCGACTGACACCATTTATAGGTTATGACTTCTGTCATTACCCGAACTACTACCGGTTTGGCAACTAGTCGCTTCTACTTCGGTAATTTGGGTAATTACTTATTTGAACTTAAATATACTCGGAAACAAGCAGGAAGATATTAGATTATTTTCTATTGGCTGTACAATCTTTGAAGTAATGTATTTAAATAATTATCTGATTTTTAAATTACCAGCTTTATCTGAATAATATTATTATATATACTTTTTTATCACCAATAGTATTGGCCTCTCATATAGATTGAACCCATGATCTCAGCATTAGTTACTAAATTTAATTTTGCCGAAAGAAAAGTGTTTAGTAAATCCAAACTTCATAGTGTTTCATTTACTAAATTAACTAGAAATCATAACAAGTAAATCAGAAGATTTTCTTTCTCTGGTAGGAATGCAGACACAGATATTGATTTTTGACTTTTTGATTACCTACGTATTTCCCATATTTTGTCCCAAAAAATCACATTACTATTACCAGCATGTAAAAATCATGACATGACAGTGTTAATCTTTTCTAATAAAAATGCAGATAGTTTTGTTTTGTGAAATTAAAATCATAATGTTTTCAATTTGTTAGCATTTTCTAGAAAAGTATTAAATTTGATTATCTACCTATTTCTTAAATAACACATATTTTTTATTTACCAAAAATAATAATACCAAATTGACTAGAAATCGTAATAAGCAAATCGAAAGATTTTAACTTTCCCTGACATGACTGCAGATACAGATATTGATTTGCGAATTTTTACTAACATTTCTTAACAAATATATATATTTTTATTTTTACCATGACTATTTGATTATCTATGTATCTTCTAATAATAGCACATATTTTGCACACAGAAATCATATTACTACAGCATCATTACTTAAGCAAAGGAAGTGGCTTCCAAAATCAAGGATCAATAGTTTGTTTTGATCAACCAACAAATCACCAACTAGTAAAAATCACATATTTGCACTTCCAAGTAAATATAATTGAACTAAAGGTTATTATCCTTGTTGAGGCCGTGGGTTCGATCCATATGAGATGCTAGAAATTTTGCTAATTAAAAAATACATGTATTAGTTAATTTTATTTAGATACAGCTGTTAATTTCAAAATAAAATGATTAACATTTAAATAATACATTACTCCAAAAATGGTATAGCCATCAGAAAATAATGTAATACATTGCTGCTAGTTTCAAATAATATTTAAGTTCAAATAGGGCGAAATATAAATAATAAAATTAAGATAATGGACCGATTAGTAGTTAGTCAGTCGGAGCTAAAGCCATGACAGAAACCATAACCTAAAAAATGGAGTAGCTCACTTGGCTGAAAATTGACCGGTGGCATGATCTTAAATCTATCCGATCGACAGGTGACAGACGCCCCGCCCTAAATATGGTATCGCACGCTTCGCTCATAAGTTTTATTCCTACTGTACATAACTTCTGTGGTGACGTCAAGCGCATGGATTCTGTTATTCATTTTCGGTCCTAGCAATAGGACACTGATTTACTCACTTACACACTTGTGGCTGATTCCAATACTGAACTCGCATACATAAAAACCTTGTAAATATGATAAGAGAATGCTTACAAAGCCGACCGAATATATTGAAAGTAAGTATATGCGAGCTGAATAGATATTCCTTAATGACTACGTACATTCTACTATTCAACACTACAAGATGGTTATTTTCTTCTTAGTCTTGAATGGAGCAAAAATTATGCAACAGCAATATTTAACATATAACTATTAACATAAGATTGAATTAAGAGAGTATGAGTGCAAATTTGTTTAAATAATTTTAATAAGAGCACTTTCAGCTTGAAGTAAATAGTTAGGGATCTGTATCCACAAATTGTAAATCACGTTCCCATAAATATCAATAGATAGGTTTTAATATCAATAGTGAATGTATTATTCTCCCAAACAAACAGCATTAGGAACTTGCTATCAACGAAAGATTCACAAATAACAATAGTAAAATGGAAAAATAGTATCCCGTTACGTGGATAAAATCCTCAACCTAAAAGCATAAAGACTGCTTCAAATTCATCTGAACGTGTAATTTTGTTCAACTAATTATCGCTAGTTAATGCAGTCCTGTTAATAAATGAATTTGAAGCCTATCAATTCTATGAATATTTAAGTAAGGGTAAAAACATATTGGAGCAGTTCAACTCGCCGCGCCTCTCGATGTTCACATTGCCGAGCGGCGCTCATAGAACAAATTTATGCTTATACATAGTACAAAACATATTAAAGCTATGCTCCTTGCCGCGCACCTGGCTATACATCTCGCCGGAAATTCGTAAACAAAATATTTTATTTTTTGGGGATGCAGTTGCCTAAAACTCGTTCTCTCATTGGTCATCTCAAGGTCACACTTTCTTGAATTAATCGCTCTCTGGAAAATACTGCTGTTCTATTCTCTTTCTTGCTTGACTTCTTCGTAGTTCGTAGTAAGCGAATGAATGAATATGAATAAAGAGCAATTAATTAGTGCAGTTTTCCAAAAACCAGATATGGGAAACATTGCTCACACAATCACTTTCACTATCAGAACTTGACATTTTCTGTAGCGACTCGATAATTAATTTTCTAAAATGGCAACTTGAAATGCTCCGATATATTTTCGCAGAGGCAAGTAGCAATGCGCGGCGATATGCAGTGGCAACAACGCGGCAAGATGCATGGCATGTTGAACTGCTCCAATATGGTTTTACCCTAAGAGATAAACACTGTTCTCAAACATACATACCTAGTTACATGACAATTGGTAGTGACAGGCAGAGCCAACTCTGGCGAAAGAATAATGTTCAAACTAGCCTGCTTATCTAACAAACTTTTGTCCTGAATTATTTTGACATAAGACAGCACTCGGTTATCCGCTGTCCTCAATGATTGGCTGTTGCTGTTGGCGGTTTGCAATTCTGAAGCCACTATATTATAGCAACAGACTTCGTGATTGGAGCCATCATACGACCATAAAATATTGTAAATGGGATCCATACAAACCATCTTCGAACTAAAGTCTACCTGATCAAGACCTTTAAAAGAATTACAGTTACCGTCTTTCTTGTTGATAACTAAGCTCTTGAAATTTCTTGTTGTAGCCTCATGATTCGGGAACAATACTACAAATAGAAAGATGAAATATAATCTTTAAAAACCGCTCTAGCATCTTTATTCTGCAGTTCATAAACATTTTTATAGAGATACTGGAGCTACAAATAAACGACACGTAAATCTGGGTAAACTAGACTTCAAGAAGGCCGAGAATGTGCTTTTCCTCGGAAATACACATACGATTTTTTCTACGATCAAAAAAATTAATAAAATATTGATATTTTTGAGAGACGGAACAGTGCAGAAACACTATTTTCCCGGGCCGTTATTTGCGATTTTCTAGCAACCCTTAACAATACCAGAATAGTGAGTTTTGCGGCTTGTCAACGGGCCGAGAATGTTGACATTTTCGGAGGCTCGCAGAAAAATGCTATATTTAACGGGATATTCAGACTGATAAATCAAATAACAAAACATCACCGCCTGAATGTAGGCAGCAGATTAAGTGTCCGTAGTTACCACCTGTTCTCGCATATCTTTAAGAGGTAATGTTACAAATAAAATTCAGAATCCTTGTTCCAGTAAACGTCTTCCAAAACCTTTACTTACTGTTCAGGTATTCTCACAAGCTCTAAAACACCACTTAATAACTTAGCTGAATGAATGCATGTTTTCTAGGTCATTCACCAGGAGAAATGTAGAGAACATTCTCCTTTTGTTTACAGAAATGTAAATTAAACCATAAATGCAAAATCATAGAAACACATTTATTGAACCTAGTAAATAAAATAAAATAAAATAAAAATAAAAAATATTTATTTCCTATAGACTTACAATTCTAAGTAAGTATGGGATATTGTCAAGACAGTCACAACAAAATGTATATAAACGGCAAATTACAAATAGTAAATCACCACAAACATCACCAGCAAATCATCAGCATTATTAGCTTTGCACAATCATTCAAACAGCTTCCATTATGAAATATTGCTACTTAGGTACTCCCCAATAGAGTAAAAAATTTTTACTGTAATAAAAATGATTTATAGTTTTATTGAATTTCACATCACCAGAGATTTGTTTGATTGGCACAGGTAATTTATTATGTAGCTTGAAAGGCAATATTAAAGTGCTATTTGCCGCAGCCGATAACCGATGTTGAGGTATAATTAAATCAAAGTTCTGCCTTAAGCCATAATGATCAGCAGCTCCCCTAGTTAGTCCGACGTTGGGTAAATTCGCTCTCGCATGTTTTGTGGCTTGGTATAAAAATAATGAAGGGAACGCTGGAATTCCCAATCGTGGAAAAAGTTGGCGACATGAAAATTGAGGAGGCTTAAAGAGCATACTCCTTACAGTCCTTACTATTTTTTTTCTGCTGAACAAATACCTCAGGTGCTCTCGCCGCATTACCCCAGGCCAGAATGGCATAAGTGAAACAGGATTGTACATAGGAGAAGTAGTAAAGCTTCAGTAGATCAAGGTCTACCTTAAAGCGCAGCTGCCATATAACAAATACGTAGACGGCCAACCTTTTCAAAATATGGTCCACTTGGCATGACCATGAAAGCTTAGCATCCATAAAGACTCCCAAAAACTTCACAAACGTCCGCCTCTCAATTATTTGGTTATTAACCTTGACAAGAAGAGCTTTATTCAAGTCCCTTAACGAGAAAAGCATTAGCTCCATTTTATCATCATTCAGGAGCAAGCCGTTATTATTACAGTAATTTTGAACCCTACCAACAACATCATTTCACTTTTCTGCAAGCCGCTCCAGGCTTTTTGCAGAACAGGATACTGAAGTATCGTCTGAAATAGAGTAATGTAATCATTTTCAAAATCAAAAGAAATATCATTTATAAAAATGATAAACAACAGGGGGCCCAACATGCTTCCCTGTGGGACCCCAGTTTCCACATGTGCATCGGTGGAACAATAATGAATAATATCGTGCCTCAAAACTACTTTCTGTGTACGCTCCGTTAAAAAATGTTTCAACCATTTTTGGGCGTTACCACGAACGTTGCAATTTTGTAGCTTGGAAAGCAGAAGTTCAATATTTATTACTTCAAATGCTCTTTTTAAAAAAGGCATGATGTTTGATTACCACTATCAATACTCTCCATTATTTTGTTGTACAAAGAAACAATTGCGTCCTGAGTAGAATCTCCTCTCCGGAAGCCGAATTGGTTTTGGTAAAAGAAATCTGTTCTTTCCAAAAATGCAAACAATCTATTGTAAAAAGCCTTCTGGAATATTTTCGAGAATACGGACAAAAGCGCTACGCCTCTGTAGTTGGACAAGTCGTGTGCGTTACCCTTTTTAAAAATTGGCTGAATAATGGTTGTTTTTAAAAAATTTGGAAATGAACCCTCACAAAAGGAGAGATTAATTAGGTCGGTTAAAGGATCGAGAATGTATTCATATACACTACTTAGAAGAGAGCATGGTATTTCATCAAAACCGCTGGAGTCTTTTTTCGAAACTGACAATATAATATCTCTAACTTCTTCCCTTGAATAGGGTGCCAAAAAAAGTGTATTTTTTATACGGCTTACATCTTTTTTATTAATAGAATTTTTCATTCCAGAAGTCAAAGTTTTTACTGACTCAATAAAAAACTCATTAAATGCCTGGGCAGCGTCATTGAAATCAAAAATTTTGCTGTCGTTATTTTTATCAACAAAATATTCAGGTAGGTTATTGACTGTTTTGATTTGTCTCATTCTTTTATGATTTGCCATGCCACTCTCGACCTATTTACAGTGTTTATAAACAAGTTGTTAATGTGTTTTTTTTTTTTTTGGCTAAAAATATTCGTTTTTGGTGTTGTCTTTTTAATGCATTAGAGCGGGTCAATAGTTGGGGATCCCATGTGTGTTGATAAGCCCCAAACAGTTCTCTCAAATGATTACCCTCATCAACTATGTCTCTCGATAGCCAAGGTTTCCCTGCAAGCTTGTTCTTGACCTTACGTGATTCGATAGGAAAGCAAAATTTAAAATTTTGGATAAATATATATGAAATATATTAAATTTTTCATCAAGGTTTGTTACTAAATTTAGAGAATCCCAGCTAACCTTTGAAAGTTTTAACTTAAAATTGTTAATGTTGCCATAATTAGGAAAAAATCTTTTCTGTAAAGTTATTGTAAAATTGATGTTTTTCCCTGACGCAAAAGAAAACAATTACATAGAATGGTCTGAAAGGTCAGTGTAAACAACTCGAGGTGTCACCAACGTCGGACCAAAGGTGCAGAAAATATTATCGATGATCGTTTTTGAGTCATTTTGAATGCGAGTATATTCAGTTATCGTTTTGCGCAAATCAAATCATGAAAATATATTTTCCAACCTCGAGACGGTTGTGGATTTTTTATGAAAATCGACGTTGAAATCCCCACAGCAAAAGGAGTCTCTGTCAGGTTTACATACATCAGACAGTAACTCATATAGGTTATTAAAAAATACATCCAAATTGCCAAATGGGGAGCGATACAAGCAGCATACAAAAACGGAATTATTTTTCATACGAATTTCGCATAATGAAAATTCGAAATGTTGGTCATTATTCAAACTATGTGACTTATTAAGTGATATAAATTTGATATCTTGCCGTACAAATATTGCAACACCACCCCCTTAAGGGTGGATCGACAGTATGAGCTGGCTAGCTGATAACCCTGAAGACTTACCAGAGAAATCTCCTCAGTACCACATCAAAGTCTCTGTAATACAGACAATCTCCCGAATCCCATTGGCTGCAAAAGCAGTTCCAGTTCGTGAACTTTGTTTCTCATACTTCTTATATTAATGTGACAAAGGGACATTCTATTTCTACAGACCCGAAGGGAACTGGTCGTTGTAACACGAAACGAACCTCCTGAGAGGCCGGTGAGCTGAAATTTGTTTCTTCGGTGACCTGCGGGCCAGACCTGGATCCTCTTGGAAAGCGATACCGATTAATACAAGCGCCGGAGGGCCAGATGAGCGGATCGTACACTTGTACATGCTTTATCGGAAATTATACAATAAATGAGCTGCTTCTTTCAGTACGTTTTAGATCTTTACATTCGAATTTTATTTCTGGTGCTGACTGTGCCAGAAAATTACTAAAATCAGTGCTATTTGTCCTTGCATCCAGTCTATAGACATGTAGGAAACCCCATTTTGGAACTGACTGTACTCCCAGGTTTTCCGTATTGGATCCGATCATTGGCTTCCTTATCAATATGGCGGACCCGACTGCTCGGTTCATCTGGCTTAAGGTGATGGAATCAGTGGAATTTCCGAAATGCTTCCTCTGCTGTTGCACATTGTTTGGTTTCAAATGCTTAGAAGAATTTGATGTATCCTCAGCAGATGGCAGTAATGGCGGAATATTTTTAGTCAGAGGATTTGATTGTTTTAATAATGAAATTACATCATCCTGACTAGCAAGTCTTCTTTCCATGTGAAAAATATTCTGTTCTAGCAGTTTTACCTTCTTTTTAAGCGAGTGGCTTCGCATGTTTAACTTTACACACTCAATGTTATTGCAATCAGTATGGACGTCGTCCATTATTGTATCATGCTGCGTGTTCACTTCAATTTTATCACTATACACACACTTGTGGCACTTATCGATAAAAAAATTACTAAGAACTGTATTAGAACTAATTGATGGCGTATACATTCTCTAAACTAATGCCTATATGATATCCTTTTTGTTTATTTTATTGAGCTCGGCGGCTATTGCATCCGCAGTATTCGCCATCTTGGATGTATTTTGTTTCATTTTAATGACAGCTAGGGTGGACCACAAAAACAAAACGGTATTAAAATGAAGCACGTAAATTGTGGAATAGGTTTAAAATTATCACATTCAGTCTAAAAGCCTAATATCATTTCCATTTTCCGCAGATGGCATTACGTCATTTTACTTTTATTTCTATTTCACACAAAGCAAAATTATAAATGCATATCATGTCCTTGAAACAGTAATATATTTTATTACCAAAGTTACTATTTCTTCTGAAATTGAATGAGTAAAAATGTTTGGAATAAAATTGTTTACACTTGTTACAACTGTACGAACATGGTGACAACACTACACTTACCTATCGAATGTTTATTAGCAGTTACAGTAGATTTCGCAATACTAACAGAATTTATAAGGCTTTCATCCAGCTTTAAGAAAGTTTGATCGCCTGAAGCTCCTACCCACGTTGCTCTTCTTCCATGCCTAAAAATATATGTTTTGCACATGCTGAAAACCATTGCCACTTATCACCATATTCAACATACGTAAACAAATGAGCATTAAAAACAGAAAGTTCGACCCAAAGTACTCCAATACGATTGAGCGGTGACTTGACACACCTTTAGATGAGATTGAATTAGTTTTTAATTCATTACAAATATCAAATAGGAAATATAAATCTAACGGCGCATCAAAAACATTCATGTATTAAAGAGAGGACGATTTTAGATGAGTTCATTAGTTTCGATTTTACATTTTTAATGAATGATTTAAACCCTACCTTGGACCTACGTTCGGTATCACGCCTGGAATACTATACCATGGAGTTCTTGGATTATTATATCTGGAGCAACTAGAACTTTGCCCTGGTTGTGAGTTTTCTTGGCCAGCAAGGCTTGGCAGCCTGCCGAGCTGTCCCTTCTAAAAATATAGTTATTATCAATATTTAAAGGGAAAATATCAGCGCATCTCCCCAAATTCGGCCAAAACTGCGCTCTGAATTTAGTCAGACGCATGACAATATCTAATATCTCTATCAATTATAGGATAACGAAAGCATACATCCACTTAATTTTAACATTTAAGGCTTGAATCCATTATAACAATATCTAAACTTGAAATTACTAATTTAGGCAATAAATAAACCGTTAGACAAATATCCTCTTTATTTGAGAAATACCGCAATGCAATATACCTACATTGCCTACAATATTTATATATTTTTTACTAATTTAGTAAAATGGGGAGAATATTAGAACGTTTGTCCGCAGCGATGGCAGCTAAATGAGATTAGACCTAGACCCTAATTGAGGAACTCTAATTATATAGTCAGTAAGACGAATACATTATACTGATTCCGTAATAACTTGAATACAAGTACATATAATAGAATGACAACATCGCAGAAACTAATTTAGTAAGAGGAAATGTATTGAGCAACATATCCTGCAGATATCCAATATCCCGCCATATTCCGTCCAGAGTAAAGGAAGCTAATTTACAAAAAAAAAATGGCGTTATATAACAAGAAAAAATGTATTTTAAACTATGACACATCGTCAAGATTTAAATTATTAATGCAGTTTCTTTTTCAAAATATAAATCGTGTTTTAATGAACATACATCACTTATCTAGTTAAGACCTAATAATCCCAGTGACAATTTAATTTGTATTAGCCTTCAACAAATGAAATTCCCATTGAAAATTTAACTCGTATTTAAAAAATAATGAAAGAGTTGAAAAAAATTCGCATTTTCTTATCGAATATCACATTACTCCTTTAAGAAAAACCGAACTTCCATCTACACACGTTGCGAACAAAGTATATAATACAAACTACTTATTTCACTAGACAGTATAGTT
>MU191191.1:15214-37476 GCA_016904865.1 Pissodes strobi | reverse complement strand
TCGCAAAGAGAGATCGACAGGAGATATATTGGCCTATGTCACTCATATATGGAGTAGGGCAATTGAAAACTACGGAGAGTCTCGAGCGATTGCGTTGGATATTTCAAAGGCATTCGACAGAGTTTGGCATGACGGACTGCTCAACAAACTGCTGTCCTTGGGACTGCCCGCCTCTCTCTGCAGCTGGCTGGCCAGTTTCCTTAAGAACCGATCCCTACACGTTGCAGTCGATGGACACATCTCGGACACATTCACCATCAACGCGGGCGTGCCTCAGGGCGCAATACTTTCACCAACTCTGTTCCTCATCTATATTAATGACCTGCTGATCGAAACGAATAATCCTGTTTACAGTTTTGCAGATGACAGTACCCTTGTCTCCCACTTTAGATCAGAAAAACCCTTACCAGCGACTGAGACTCATCACCGCAGACAGGAGCAGATTACAGCAATTAATCAAGACCTGGAGAAAGTTCAAACTTGGGGCGACCGAAATTTGGTCCAGTTCAATGCAGCAAAGACCCAAGCAGCAACGTTTACTAAGAGGGCCAATACAGCGGGCCCTGACATCATTATGGCAGGATCGACCATTCCTTCATCCTCGTCAATCGGGCTGCTGGGTGTCTCGGTCAACAGCAATATGTCATGGCATGACCATGTTGCTAACATCGCAAAATCAGCCTCCCAGAAGCTTGGTGCGCTATTTCGCAACAAAAAACTCTATACACCGCAGCAGTTGCTCTTGCTGTACAAAGCGCAAATAAGACCGTGCTTAGAATATTGCTCACATATCTGGGGTGCCGCACCAAAGCATACCCTAAAGCTGCTGGATTCCATTCAGAAGTGGGCTGTGCGTCTCGTCGGCGATCCGGAGTTGACCCGGAATCTGGATAGTCTCGAACATCGCAGACATGTGGCCGAGATATCTCTGTTTTACAGATACTTTCACGGCAGATGTTCCCAGGATTTGGCCCGCATAATCCCGCCCCTGGCAACTCCTGTCAGGCAGTCCCGACAGACGGCAGGAGCGCACCAGTTCGTCGTACAACTAGAAACACCTAGAACATCGCTTTACCAGAACTCCTTTGTCTGGCGCACTGCATCACTGTGGAACTCACTTCCAGGACATCTGTTTCCCACTAATTACAACCTACAAATATTCAAGAACCGTGTCAATCAACATCTTCGCACACACACCGCTCGTCGAGCGCCATAGGATCTACCTTTAGTGTGTGTGCCACTGCCATAAAAAAAAAAAAAAAAAAAGAAAAAAGCTAGCAAGCAAGTCAGCTATCCATGCACCAGAAAATTAATATTGCAATGATATATAATGTAATATATTTTGGTGCCAGATGAAAATAACGATTTTGAATGAGTGTACTGACATAATTAGGTTAGGTAGGTACATAGGATGTAGATGCATGCAAAAAAAAGAAAGGAAATTAAATTAAACGCCAAAAACGAAATATTAGTCACTTAAAGAAAAATCCAACTATCACAGAGGATTAAACATAATTAAACAATACATATTACCATAAGACAGCAGTCAATCAGTAGTTTGCCGTGAAATTATCCAACAGATCAATTAGCTGGCACCTTATCAGCCATAGGTTGCACCCCATGATTCTTTAATTTAACTAGATCACTGTCGGAATCAATGAAGATTTTCTTATTATTAACACTCGCATAGACACGACCACTGAAATTCCAGGACGATTTTCCCATTATATCACGCATCTTTTTGAAGAGTTTAAAACTTTCCTGTGTTAAAATTTCCGTAATTAACATCTTGGAACCCTTAAGATATTTTTTTATTGAAAAAGACCTGGTTCCAGGTTTTTTACCAATCCGATAACAATAATTTATGTCGCGAATATTTATATCGTTTATTTTCAATTTGCTATGAAAAATATAACAAGACTTTGGTAAATATTGTTTTTCTTCAAACGTCAGTAAATCCATCATTACTCGACTGTGTAGGCGGCCGTGAAGTTTCGTTTTTCCTCCGCCGGAGCTTTACTTTTCACTTTTCCGCCGGCGGAGGTAAAAGTGTTGTCATAGCAACATAGATACAAACAAACAACAAAATAAGCGCCAACAACTCGAAATTTATTAAACTAAAATTTGTATTTATCACTCAATTTGCGCACTGTATTTCTAAAAATCACTAATTTAGGAACAAATTGGTTATTATTTAATCGAACTTACTCAATAACTGCTTATCAATACGGAATTAAAACGCAATCGGAGACGCAATTTTAAAAAAATAATTATTGTTGACAGTGTCCACTGACAGCTTAATGTTACATTACTATAGCAACAACCTGTGCCTATTCACCGACACCGGTCTAAGCCCCCTTGCGAACCCACTTATCTTTAATAATAATAATAATTATTACTATTAAAAAGAGATGTTTTTGCATTAATTTGTCGACAATTGAAGAAAAAACAGCATATTTTATTTGGAGGAAAAGTTACTTTTCATGGCTTGCTCTCTATTACCAGCCTCACTCCGTTCGGCTGTTAAACACGAGCGCGCCGTGAAAAGTATCACTTTTCCTCCATATAAAATAATATACTATTACATTCTCCTCGATACCACGCACGACAATCATATTTGACAGCTGTCTGGGCTGGTTATAATTTTGATCCCTTGGTATAGCCTCGAAATTCTGCTTCAGCGTTTTGTCTTTATTCTGAATATCGGTAAGGGATGAATTGATATTTGCTTCGAACATTTGGAACTTCATAATAATATCCCCAGGAACTGCATCCGTCATACTTGGAGTTGGAGAAGTTGCTGACTGTAATTCGGCCTTGAAATTTTCTAGACCCGCCTTGAAGTCAAGTGACAGCTGATCTACACGTGCACTTATTTCTTTCACAGTCGGTTTAGACATAATTGCACAATTTTGCACAGCTTTTTTTGTCTACACTAATGCGAATAATATTGAACCTTGACCAAAACACTAATTTAGATTTAAATTGCCAACCTTGAGTTGAAGGAGATTTAAGGTAGAGTGCGATGAAAACATTTTGGCTATGCTAGCAGTTTATTTTTCCTTGGCTGTAATCGCCGTAATACTGCATTCGTCTCCTAAAGGTGGGAGATACGTTTTTGTAAAGTTATTACTTACTGCCTTTGCTACCGACCAGAAATTTCTGGAGCCACTGGGGCAGTGCAAAAGTTTATTCCTGGTTCTTTGATTGTGTTTGTCCTTAGTTTCGTCAATCACACGTTTGCATTCGTTTCTTGCTTAAGTAAAATAATTGCTGCTCTCTGCGGTGTGATTTTGTTGCCAGTACTTGTAGGCTTCCTACCTAAAGCCCTTTCACATCTTCTATGGAACCAGGACTTTCCTCTTCCTTTTCTCTAATGGCATTTGGGATGTATGCTTCCATTCCTGAGGGGGTAATATCTTCGCAGCAGACTGAGGAGTCGTCAGTACCAATGCGACGTCGAGCCTTGGAAAATTTAGGTGGAACTCTCTTAGATCGTACCAGTTTGCACAATTTTAATGCCATATTTTACGGGCAATGGCGAATCTTTCTGTAGGAGTGGCAATTCACAAACCGTTGTAATAAGTTTGAGGTCAGAGGTACCTAATGGCGGACCAACTGCAATTGTGTACTGTTCAGGATTTGCGTTTAAAAAAAGATTCAGGAGGGCCGTAAATTCGTCCCTCTCTGAGATCTGAGTTGGCTCGTTTACAAGTTGAGTAAGTCCGTAGCTGACGGCAAACGCTTCAACTTCTCTACCTGCGTTCTCGGTTGGGCATTGAAATCTCCCAGAACGATTATTTCTGAATTAGGGCGATCGACCCGTATTGACTCAAAAGTAGTAGGTAGTGTTGTAAAAAAGCTTTTGTAAGCTCAGAGTCAAATTGTCAAAATATACTCACCAAAATATCCACCACTTGTAATAAAACTGAAAATAACTCAAATTTTCAAGGGCAAATGAGTGGGAATATTCTTCATAAATAACTCTTGAATACAGACCTGAATATAGTTTTGAATCTAATGAGATAAAAGTGAAATATTGGCAACGGCAAAGAAATTTAGACCCTGCATGCAAAATAAATTTTTAAAAAATTTGGCAGGACCAAACAGCAAATCATTTAATGTCCCCCAGATATGACATCATCGATTGAAATGTGCAGGGTGCCATAAAATGATATAAGAAATACTTAATTTTATTTTGTCCACGTGACAATTCGTGAATCCTGAGTGATTGTTTGAATGATATCCAAAACAATATAGCATAGTAACAGACAATTGATACCTTTGTATGGAAATATTATGTGATATAAATTACCTTCGTAATGTTTCCGGTACAATTTTATCTTACTCGTAGAAAAAAAAAACATTTTAAAATCTTTATTGTCCTTGCAAGCAATTTAAAAATAAGGTTTAATTTATTGTCCACAATAAACATATATCTATTTTTTCAAAAAAATTATGTATTTATCACTAGAGTGAGAGGTAAAACAAACTATATTTAATAAATTTAACTCTACTCGGTTATAAAAAAATCTTTAAACTAGCCAGTAGGTAATTAAGTTATTAGGACCTACTACTAGAGTTTCATTTAAAACAGTGTTTGTCCAGCAGCAATCGCATATTATAAAGTTAAAGAGATTATTAAAGCTGTATATTTCATTGGCAATAATATTTTCAAAATACTCAATATCTAAAAAATACTTAGTTTATGTCCTTCAAGCTCGCTTAATGTATGCTTCTTGCATATATTTACAGAGGCCGCGGGCGGCATACGCCGCGCGCCGCCGCCACGCCGGCGCCGCCATCGCTTCTGATTGAGCTTGGTGATTTTAAATAAGCTAAAAACGTTAAGGATAATTTCGGTTGGTTTGGGCCTCCTATTTTCTATACCTATTCTTAGAATGAAATTGTAATTTTTATCAGTTCATTCCTCGAAACAAACCAGCAACACATTTCTTTCTGGATTCAACAACAACTTATCGGAAGTAGCCGATAGTAGGTATATTATGTAACCACGGCTGGGGAATTTAATGAAGCAATACAAAAAGTCATTTCAGATTCTAAAAGTAGTAATAAGTTCGAGGAAGTAATTTAGCACAAGCTATTATACCTATCTCAAAAATTAGACTAATAATGCATTGTGAATGTTAGGTATTAAGATTTGGTTTATTGTACTGGTTTTTGAAGGTTCTTGATGCGTTTGTAAACGTCTCTTTGTGCATCAATAGGCCGACATAATTAACAACATTTAGTTTAACTTTTTTATTGCGATTCCAACAATTTTATGATGAGTTCTAAATAGAATTGCCAGATCATAGTTACCAGTTTTCGGGAGACTGCGTCTCAAATTTCGGAATTTCTTCAATATCTTCGAGAGAGCGCAAAAAATTAATCTTTGAAAATCGAGAAATTATCAGTTAATTTAGAGGGAAAACAAGGTACAACTTAAGTACTGTGAATATGTACAAAACTCAGAAAAATAAAATATTTTTACTCAGATATTGTACTTTATATAAAATTTCAAGACTTTGAAGAAATTTTTTGTAGGAGTTATATATGAAAAATTGTCAAATCTAGGCTATACTTACATTACCAGTTTGTAGATTTGAAGCAAATTGATAAACCGATAAAAGGCAAACGGAACTAGGAACAAGTTTACACAATACATCATCATTGCCCTTAAAACCGTTAAAAAAGGGGCCGCGATACTACACCCTATTTCACACTTCCTGGCTCAGAAACGAGTTTTAACCCTTCGGGGGGAGTTTGGAAAGTCGTGCTGGCTGGAAAACGTAAGGGGTGTGTCGCGTAGTGGAGGTTGATTCCTACTAGGACTGCCGGTTTTATTTCCGTATGCGGTAGCATGGCCTGAGGGAGGTCGGGGTTATATCCTCCGGGAAGTTGGAGTGGTTATACCTACAGTATGTGAGACGTCCTTTCAAAAGGACTCATTCGTGCAGCATTTGAGAAAAAATCGGGAATTTCCAGGGGCACAGACCCGTCTTACTGGAGGTTCCCGCCAAATAGTTTCCTCACACTGGAACAACGTATAAATTATGCAGGAGGGTCGCCCTGGTCTAACTAAGCGCCAGAAGAGGGGCGTGCTGGCATATTGCCTCGTAGCAGTGCCATTCCACCCCCTTGCAAGGGGGTCAATAAACAAGAACAAGAAACACCCTATTTAAAAAATAGTTATATGGATATCCGAAAACGTAGTTGCAGGAATCGTTGCGATTAATAATTGATGTTGACATTTTGGCGCATATACAGCAGAAATGAATAAAATACCAAAGAAATCATGTTGATCTTTCTAGAATTTTAAACTAGAGGCTGGAAGCTTGAATTTTTGTGGAAACAAGGTAAAAGAGTACAGGAATGTACCATGCACTCCTGATTAAAAGTAATGCTTCTTGTTATAGAAGATGTTCTCTCTTAGCAATATTGAGTATCCTTGTGGTACAGCTCATTAAATTGAGCATTAAGACAACAATACGGGGTTCGAATAAAATCATGATTTTAAAACAATAATCAAAAATCAAAGATTTGTACTAAAAAAGATACATTATTTTTTTATTTTTCAAAGTAACCTTTTTTTACTATAACTTCCAATTTATGCAATTATGCATGTTGTTGAAGAATTGTAAAAAAACTGCAAAATAACTGAGATCACTTGCAATTTAATTTCATCTTGTAAATCTATATAATATAACTGTGATGTGAAATCGTTTGTAACAAATAATGCAGAAACATTTCCAAATAAAAGATATCAAGGAACATGTTACACAAATTATTAAATAATTCAGGAATAATCACATACATAGAGCAAAATACAAGCAAACTGTCGAAAAAGTATTGTTTTTTTCTAGTCATGTGATGTGCAGATTGTTTAGAAGTATATGTAAGTCAATGGGAAAACTGTTGAAAGTATGCGATGAGAATAAAAAGGACATTGACTCCATAGGGTATCAAAAAGTGTAAAATATTGGTCTTAAACGATCTGTTGAAAAATACCTAAACGTCATAAAGCCCATAGCTGTGGCACTCGATAAATTACAGAACAAAAATTGGTTTTTATCTGACGCAGTAGAAATATAGAAGGAATTAAAGAAAAAAATCGAGGAAGAATTAGAATTACCACTGACTCAACTACATGTTTTTGAAAAACGATATAAAAAAGCACTTATACGCCTTACCATTTTGTAGCTTATATTTTCGATATAACGAAAACCATTTAAATTTAGATAAGATTTAAGGTTGTGTGCACGTGGAAATAATTAAATTGAAGGCTTTTGTATTTCGTGCAAAATCTTTGCTCTGCATTGCTAATTAAAAAGATTTACACGAAATACAAAAGCCATCAATTTAACAAATTTGAATTGACTGCTGTAGAGAAAGATCAAGCATTAAGTATTATGAAAGAAATGTTTGAAAATACTGGATTACTACCACTTCTTATAAAAGTTGAAGCAGAAATGGAACCTTTTCCAGCACTTATGTTTTTAGAAGAGATACTATTCAATATCAGTGCTTCGCAATGGTGGGTTTCGCAAAAAAATATCCCTGAAGTTGAGCAGCTTCTTCCTATATTGAAGCATTTTTAGGTGTTATTGCTTTTTCAGCTTCAGTGGAAAGGGTTTTTTTTATATTTGGACTCATCCACTCAAATTTACGAAACAAATTAGGAGTGGAAGAAGCAGAAAAAATAATGTTCCTCTACAATTAATATTACAATAAAAATAAATGTTTATTTTTTAACATCTCTTTGTAGCAAAATGGTTCTTGTTTAGGTCTAGCACAAACACAAATATTATTATTTTATTTATATTTTGCAATAACTAGCAATAATGTTGATTTATTTATTTCTCTATTTTCCAATGAATAGTATTTTAATTTTCAGACTTTCTAGAGATTTAAATAATCGACTAAAATAAAAAAATAATCACTTGGTTAAAATCATGCGATACAAATATGATAAATGATAAATGATTTGACTATGTATTAATGTAAAAGGTGCCTATGTAATAGATGTATGTTCTATTCAGCCTTACTTGAATGTTCAAAGAAGAATCATTAGATTTATTTTTAAATTTAAATATCCTTAATGAGGTCCAGACGAATACAGTTCTTTGAGGTGATGTTATGGGCGCAAATGAGTTGCGGTGCGACGAGGTCGGCCCCCCATAAACTTTATTCGGCCGCGACTTCATTATATGCAAAAGTTGGGCCAAACTAACTCAAACTAACCTAAACCACCCCAAACTAAGATAGGAAAGTGCAATGCGTTTTGCTGTAAGTTAAGCCGTTTGGATTCTACAGTCAATCTTGTATAATTAATTTTTACTTTTTCTGATAGATTTAAAAAACCGTAAAACTTTTCTGTTTAACATTTTTCGCTAGCTATTATACTTTAGGAAATAATCGACCGTTTACATACATATCAGCGACCCTGTATATTTATATTTTGCCATAAACAGCAATTGTGGGGCCTGATGACAAGAAAATAATCCCAACCGCAATTCAGGTGTTTCGACTTTGGGCCTAATGAGACTTCACCGCAATTCAGTTGCCCCGGATGTTATGAAGTAATTTTGGGTTGCTGAAGGTACTGAAATTGGGATTTATAGTTCGGATATGTACGCCTAAGGCTGAGTTCTGTATATTTGTATGTTCTTTTATACATGCTCTTAAAGATCTGCAGCTATGCTATGGCTAATATATGTACCAGAGACATGAATTGAAATTAAGTGTGTAAACTCCACTCTTATTAAGGAAGGTGATTTTATCTTTTGATTTAGCAATAAGGCACCTAAACTATTTTTAGCTTTTTGTGATATTCGAAAATTGTCGACATTTTGGCGGATGCATCGAGTAATTCTTTGGAAACGAGTATAATAATATTAATGCATTCACAAGAAGTATATATTAATTACAAAAAAAAAATAGGGTGTTGTGCCTTCTTTTTTAAGTGTTATAAGTATTCGGGCTTTTTAATGATATTTTTTTCGATTTATGAATTCGAGTATTGGGAAAAAAATAATTTAACTCTTGTGGATGTAGATTCAGCATTGGCATTAATATTACATATATTTAGAGCTATTGTTTTAGATAATATATGCTCATAAATTGTCTACAATATGCTTTGGTATTTGCTTTTACTTTTTTAGATAAACCAATAAATACTTAATTGAAAATTTGTTATGCATTTATTCACATACTTTATTTATATTTTTATGTAAAATATTCAAAAACTTTAGAAAAATCTTAAAGAATGATTTATATACATAAAAACATATTCATTTCTAAGGCACTTTAATTATTTGCACTTTATAAGAGAACACTCGATTTATATAGTATAAAGCACAAAACTTATTCATAAAAAAACTTGCACCAAGTAAGTGAAAGGCCGGATTAATATTATGGAATAAGTTTAATTATTTTTGAAATTGTACTAAAAAAATTCCATTTATAGAATTTTTTCTTGAAAAATACTAATTAACTTCGTTATTCAAAGTAAAATTCATCATCATCATTTCCAAAGGGTCTTATAATAAAGTTGTTGGCGCAGATTTTCGTCAAGTAAAAAAAAATTAGCGTTGTCGAGAAAAAATTGAAACCTCTTCATTTTTTGAGATAAAAATCGTTTTTTTTTACATTTTACTTGAAAGGTCCATTTTCTAGACATTTTCGCAACAGGGAAGCATTAAGAGAGCTTTTCTCCTAAAAATTCCCTATATAACTGTCAATTTTATCGATCCTCATGACTTTTTCGGCATATATCATCAAAATGGTTTAATTTTCGCTGTGTCTAGACTCCCGGTTCCGGTATCCGAATAAATCCCGGTAAAATGTTGACGTATATATAATGACGTAAAAATCTACTGGTATTTATATCAAGCTATGCTAGCCTCCCGGTACCAATGTCCGCATAAATCCCGGTATGTATTGATGACGTAATATTCTGCCGGTGTTTCTGTTAATCCCGTTAGATTTTATAAAATAATTAGACATTATTTCAATATCATTTTCAAAATTTGTATAATATTCTTTATAATCCGTATAGTTTAATTTTAAATTCTATTAAAAAACTTTTGAGTACAGAAACAGGTGCTACAAAAAATAAAATGATTTATTATTTAAATAACAAACAAAAATTGTGATAAAATTTAAAAATTTGTTTTTTACAAACGGCACAAAACCAAGTTTTTGGCTTCTTTTTCACTGTAGTACATTTAACATGCCGTTTAAGTGGACATAAACTACATGTAATTTTTTCTTCTTTAGACGATATATCATAGTCACATACAGAGCAAATTAGAGGACGTTGGGATTTTTTCTTATATAACGTTGTGACCAAATTCCATGCATCATCTTTAAAAAAGGTTCTGTAATATAAAAATAAAAACTTGTAATATTATATTATAGAAACCATCTTTAAGATTAAGACATGGTTACCTACTTTATTAAACTAATGTCTACATATTCATCTAGAATTGAATGAGGAACTCTTTCTATGTCGGTCTTAACAAAAGTTTTCTCAATAAGCGCAGTAGCACAGTACTATCAATTGTTTCTGAAAGATCCTTTTCTACCACCCAGCTTATAATTCTCTTCTGTTTTTCTTGAAAATGTAATCAATTAAAAGGAACTATACGATTGTTTTCTTTGGTATTCCAATGGCAGTTAAATCCGCGCCCTTTGGTCGGCCTCGTCGTTTAATGACTTTGGGAAACTTGATATTTTGTAAAATTATAATTTTATTTTCTATAAATGATTTGTTACGAATTTTTTATAGTAAATAAAAGATAACGTGGAATTTACCTTTAGGTGTATCGGTCAAAACATCAGTTTGAACATCAAACTCTTCAGAAACTGAATTACCTTCTGTATACGCCATACTATTTAATTCATTAGTGGTTTCACCTGAAAAAGGGATATAGTAAAATATGTAATGGACAAAAAAAATATTATAAGCTCACCGTAATTTTGATGTAAATCATTCTGTTCCAAATCGTAGTTTTCCTCTATATTATATTAATATTAGTTTCGCCAGAATATATTATTTCCATATCGTTAATATTAAACGTGTCTTCACTTGATTTTGCATCTGAGGCTAAAATTCAACATTATTATAATAATATAGAAATAAATATATGAAAAAAGGCTAATAATAAGGTCTTACTCAGAAAAATTTCCTTTACTTACTATGTAAAATGATGTCCTTAGTATCTTCATTTTTAATTTTTAAAACTACTTCATTTCCTTCTTTCCATAACATTTCTAGAGTTTTGAGTGCATCGAGTCTATCTTCAAGTACCACAAGATTGTCCCATTAAATCAGCAAGTGAATCTGTGACAAATAGGGCTTTTCTTCTTTTCTGACTATATGTTTGAGGCTTATTATTTGGTAGAGTATGAATATTAATATCTTGCTCCATTTCATCCGAATTGTCATTGTTACTATCAAATTTTAAAATATCTTGAGTTATAAAAAGACATTGCGTTGTTTTGTAGTATTCTAATGTCCACCGCTTATTTACGATTTCTTTAGCAAACAGAGAAAGACCCAATCGTTTTCTTAGCGCAAAAATATGTCTACATGGTAATAACATTCCGGTGGAAAAATTGCATGTACAAAAATCTATCCCACAACTAATATCTCCTTCAGACGTTTTTAAAGTGTATTTATTGCTAGAGTCGGTAACAGTAAACACTGAACGGTTAATTTTGTTGCTAAGTTGTAATCGCTTAAGAACAATTTTTGCTGATTCTTGAGTTAAATAGGATACTTTTTTTCATCATAAGATATATCAAAATTCGTAACTAAGCGTTTTTGCATTTGGTATATAGCCTTATAATCTCGTTCTCCTTCCAACGAATGTATGATTGTAAAGAAACTGTGTAAAAATTCTTCGAGGCTGCTGTTGCGTTTTATGACGGATTTGAGTTTTAGAATTTATTGATTCAATGCTATTATTGGTTGTGTTTAGGAAATTACAGTTAAAATATTTTTTTGTCATGGACCATTCATCTTTAATTCTGTACCAGTTCGCATTAAAATAGTCTAAAACAACTTTGGGAACATTTCCGCACATAGTTTTGTACAAGTCTTCAAATTCCTCCATAGTTCTGGCATAAACCATCCTTTGAATAATTTCAAGACTTAGGTTTCTTTGCGTAGAAGATATTCCCATTTTTTCGCAGGATATTTGCCTTTGAAATGTGCGCATGGAGTGGAAATTACAAATAATAACATTAGCTTCAGGAAAACACTCTTTAACAATTTTTCGTTCTAGTAAGTCTTTATCAGTCATCACACACTTTATTTCGGCCCATTTAGGATTTTTAAGTTTAAACTCATTTCAAAACCATTCAAAACTTTCTTTGCCTTCTTGCGTTAGTAAACAAAATGCGACTACTTCGGTTTGGCAATTTCCATCTTCACATATAATTAAAAACAAGGGAATACCTATATTAATAAACTTATAAGTTGCGTCAAGACTTAAAAACTCTGGAAAAGCATCGAAAGTCGTCTTCATTTTTTTTGGTTTGCATAAACATACCTTTAAAATTGTTAATTTCGTCTTTTAAAATACTGACGTCACAGTTATTTGATTTTCTTAAAATGTTTACGCACTCCTCTAAATCTATGGGTGCTTTGTTGGCGGAACTTTGCTTTATGTTAGACAAATCTTTTAAAGTTAGCTTCAAAGCGGTATCTTTCTCCAATTTGTCCTTAACTTTTTTTTTTATTTGCATCTAATAATAATTATTATTTTGCCTTTTCCCTGCTATGGTGGGGTAACTTGCGTTGCTGCGGCAAAAAATCAAATAATACCTTGCTGGTTTCGTGATTGTGTTCTTTTTGAATTGCTTTGACTTCAAGACATTTGCCATTTTGGGAAACTCGGAAAGCAATGCATGCAGGACCAGGATTTTCCTTTTTAAGAGTTCTTACCTCTTTTATATTACTTCCCACCTTTCGAAATTTTTGGCCTCCAAATATGCAGCAGTATTTTAGCTCATAATATTTTAATTCTGGTCTAATAGTTTTTTTAATTCTTGACGAAGTAATAAGCCTCGCGTCTCGTTTCCAATAATTTGAAAATGTTTTACTTTCATATTCCTTTAAAGCTCTGTTTACATCCTCAAAACTTTTAAAGGTCTCGCCCACAAAAACACCATCGTTACACACTTTCATACCACTTAATATACAACAAATCAACCAATACTTTATACTTTGATAATATTTTATCTAAACACTATAAATTGTAAATGAAACGTAACGAATAATTATTCATAGGTTATGTTTCTGTCAAAACAAAATCTACCGGGATTATTGTAAATACCGGTAGACCATTACGTCATCATACCGCCATTATATTTTACCGGGATTTATTCGGATACCGGTACCGGGAGGCTAGACACAGCGTTTAATTTTTCGATACTTATCGGGCAAAATTTTGAAGAATTGCAAATTTAATGTAATAACTCCCAATCACAAAAGCTGATCGCCAAAAACCATTTACGTGCTAAATACCAAATTTCCACTCCCAGCCATTTTTGAGAAAAATGATGGGTTTATGGTTAATAATATCGCTCCGCTGTGTTTCTTTCTCTCGCTTGCCAGAAATCGACGACAACTTCATCCGAATGAGCGTGACGTAACCAAGTGTGACCGCTCAGTCTTATTCACTATCCGGAACGCGCCTAAAGAAATTTACACTTCAGTAGTAATGCGGCGTTTACATTGGTATAGTAAATGGGTTAGTTACTTGCACTAGTAACTTACAAGACAGCAACTAACCCAATGTGAACAGATCAGATAAGTTACAAGTATACTTGTACAAGTAGTGAGGACAGGAAGGTAAATAGCTAGCCGATCTGTTTACTTGCCTACTAGCCTTCCCCTCGCACCTCAATTCGCACTGGCTAGGTGATAAATATATCAACTAGCCCTGTGTAGACGCGGCTGGACAAGTTTAGTAGAGTATGATATGATGAGCGGATCAGTGGTGCTGTTGCTAGATTTTGATTTTTTAAAATTATTTTGGATAGTGTCGTTAAAAGTGAATAATGAAGTGGTCCGAAAGGGAAACCGTTAAATTTGTGGAACTTTATCGTGAACTCGAGGGTCTTTGGGCTGTAAATAAACCAAATTACATAAATAATCAGATTAGAGTGGCGGCATTGGATAGACTAGTTCCGCATCTCCTGGCTACCAATCACCATTAGTCTCTTCTGTCTATCAATTACCGTTGGCTACCAGCCACCGTTGGCATCTTCTAGCTACCAACCACCGTTGGCATCTCCTAGCTATCAGCCGCCGTTGTCATCTCCTGGCTATCGACCAACGTTGGCATCTCCTGTCTACTAACCGCCATTGGTATTTCCTGGCTGGCAACCAGCAGCGTTGGCATCTCCTGGCTGCCAACTACCGCAGTTACCTCCTGGGCATCAGTTACCTATGTCATTTCCTGCCCAGCAGCCACCATTTTTATCTCCTGTCGACCAAGTACCGTCATTATCTCCTGAGCAGCAGCTACACATATCACCTCATGACCAGCAACAGCCGTCTAACCTAATACTGTTGAGCATAACGACGCTAATATGTTTATGTCATTGTATTTATCGTGGAACGGAAGTTTTCACAAATCTGGTTAATTAATGAATTAAGACATCGGGGTTCTTGGATACTGACCCTGTCAAGTTTGAAACACTTTTTAACATTTCGTCGACGGTTGCACGTGCACAACTTCTTAAGATGGAATAACTGAACGAGGTCGATGTCGCATGTATAAATTCACAGCCGTTAACGAAAGGCCGAAAAGGACTTTAAACGAGACACGGCAAATAAAAAAAATCTCGACTTGTTAATAACTGTTCTAATTTTACTTTGCTTAAGTAGCACGGTGTTAAAAACTTATTTACTTATATTACATCGCAAACCTTTGATATTGATGCCTTTGGAACTCGAAAGGGATGTTGAAGGGTTCTATGGCTATTCCCTGTTGCTAAAAAGTTGAGCGTAACTTCTAATTTAATTCGTGCTGGTAAAGCATCCCTCAAAAGTGTGCGATTTCTTAGAATTTTAGGCAAAACCAAAGCGAGCAAGCCTTTATATTTTTTGGGTGTGAATCTAAAGCATAAAGCATAATCTATATTCTTCGGGATCTTCTGCACGAAGTTCTTTTAAAAGAAGAACAGATGGTGCCCTGGTACTTCTTCCTTCAATCCATTTCCGAGCCCATACCCTATTTGGCCGACTATTGTTAAGCACGACTATGCGAATATTTCATCTTTACGCGTCCAGTACACTTTGGGAATTGGCAAGCAAATGACCACTTTTTAAGGTAGACACCTACTAGCTTTTCAACTGAGAAGGTGAACTATTCCGGGTAGCTGATTGTATAAGTAACTGGTACAAGTAACTATACCAATGTAAACGCGCCTTACGGAAAAAACTGCAAAATTGTAACGCTTTTGCTTTATCCCTCCGATCTCTAGTTAACAAATTGAACGATGACGCGGAAACTGTGTTCGAAAGGTAAAAATAATAAAAACACATTTTCTCATGTAATGCTATCAACTTCACGTATGGTAGGTATATTAGTACAAATATCGATATGATGCTGGCAATGAGCAAAGCGCCTGGAACTCAGCCAAGACGACGACGCCATTCCAAGACGCGAATATCAAAATATTTAGGCGACGTGACGTCATGTGACGCCTACTCAAATTGGACGTAATAAATAGATTACTTATCTGATCGGCAATATTGGAAATAAAATATTTGAGAGGCATAGATCCTACTGGTTCTGAATCGAGTGCCAATTAATTTTACGTTCTCATTTTCAAATAGATGTATCAAGTAAACACGACGGTGTCGCATGTTTTTAAAAACGTTGAGGGTCTATTGATCTTTAGATTTCTTAAAGTTGAAGTTGTATTATTATGTGTCATCTCTTAGAGTTAGAAATTTTTTCCATCTTCCTCTCCTGTATATACATTTGCGTTAGTCGTGTAGTGAGTCTCTAACTCCTCTAAAATCTGTAAGTTGGGATACAATGATACAAATCCGAAAAGAACACCGACCACTGATTGACAACATCAACATTTTGCTAATTATGTAATATCCTACGGAGCTGTAATTATTTTTTGAAAATGGAAGTTTGAACCAGTATGAACAAAAATCGTGCAAGAGGTTTATACATCTGAAAATATCTCTTTCAATCCGGTTTGTGACCCATAATCATTTAATATTCACGTGGTTGGATTTGACTCCTTGGAGGTATAAAAGGCACAGTTTTCCTTGAAGTAAATTTTTTATACCTTTGTTTCATAACATCAGTTTCCTCTGTGAAAAACCAGTTCCAGACTTCAGGTGGGGTTTTGAGCGGATTGACCCTGGATGGTCCTCGTTGAACCGTAATAATATCGTCTAGTGGGACTTTGATGTACAATTAGCGCACTTGTAAGTGTTACTTTGCCATAGTAGTATTTGCTAGAGAATGATGAACAAAATCTAAAACTGAGATACGCTGCAGGTGTGCCAAGTATTGTAACAAAAAAACGCGATCCCAGCGACCACTAACTCACACTAATCGAAACTTACACATTCTTTATCGAGGATTAAGAACCAAGCTCCTGTGTTCATCCCATAGTGGTTCTCACTTAAACCTGGTTGTCCTGTGACATGTTTGATGAAGAATTATTTTGTACTGATTACAATGTATTCCGAACACTAGTATCCATGCAAGAGGTAGCGCAGTTTGGAAAAATGTCCGGATGTCCCCAGTAGACAACTGCCGTGTGAGGGATCTACTGAGCATTCTTTTGTAGAGGTTGGAAGCAGGTCATGTAGTTTGATAATTGCAGCCATATATCTACCACCTAGAAATACTTCAGAGAAGTTTTAAATCTTTGCCCGGGAAGTGAATCAGATTTTTGTTGGTAATCCGTTAAGTCGAATTTGCTTGCTTGGTGATTTCAACTTACCTCATAGAGTATGGATATGCATGGTACCGATTAGAGCAACTCCGGGCGAGGTTAAATCCATTGATATTTTAACCAATATGTGTGCATTGCAGTAAATAATATTAAGAATGCTTATGGCACAGTGTTGGATCTGGTGATTTCCTCGGACTCAGCGACGGAGATGAGGGTAGTTCAAACCTATGAGGTGCTGATTCCATTAGATAGCTATCGCCCTGCTCTTTGTGTGCAGTTTCCCAATTTATCTAACCGCAGAAATAACGAACCATGTCGATGGGTTTCATACGTGTTTTAAATGTGGAAACTATCATACCATAAATGAGCTCTTTGCCGCTGTGAACTGGGAAGACTGGTTTAGGGGCAGAGATTTTAATGCTATGGTTGCAATATTGTATGATGTTTTGTATTTTGTAATAGACTGTTTTGTACCATTTAAGAGAATTTTTTCAAGGAAATTTCCTAGATGGTTCTCAACAGAGTTGAATAATTAACAAGAAAGTTGCACACAAAAAATATAAACAACCTACTGTTGAGAACTGTTGAGAATTTAGTAGATTGAGGAAGATTTGTGCGAATTTGTCTAAGGTGAATGCTATTGAGCACGGCCGTATTAATAACAGGGTGAACAACTTTCATAATTATGTTAACCCCAAGATGAAATCAAGGGAATTTGCTAAAGAATTTACCTTTGCTGATTTTTTTTGCGTTTATGGCACATCCTGTGATATAAATGATGTGATATTTATAAGCTCTCTACCTACTGTGATATGAACATATCTGATATTTATAAAAAGTCAGATCCCTTGGACATAAATAAGGGCCCAGGGCCAGATCATATTCAACCAATTTTTCTAAAAATCCCAAGGTTTATACTTTCAGACCTCCTTTTCAGGATTTTTCAATTGTCTTTCGGACTCGGCATGTTTCCTGATTGCTGCAAATCTACTTATGTGTCTCCGATCTTCAAATCTGGCTGTAGGTCCAACATAAAGAACTATCGATCAATTAGTATTTTAAGAACAATACCCAAACTGTTTGAAAGTATTGTGACTCTCATTAGCATTGAATGGAGTCATTATGAGTCTACAGCTTGGTTTCTTACCAAAGAAATCAACTGAGTTTAATCTCCTCCTTTACCCTGATTACTTGTCTGCCGCCTTGGAGGATGGGTGTCAGGTTCACTCGATCTACACCGACTTCTCCAAGGTGTTTCACAAGGTTAATCATAAAATTTTTATTTCCATTCACCTCAACCATTGAGGTGAATGGACCTTTGCTTGACTGGATTGAAAGTTATTTAGGTGGCAGATCCCAGATTGTGGATTACCACAATTTTCAGTCCTATACCATCACAAAAACTCCAGGAGTACCACAAGGTTCCCATTTGGGATCATTGTTATTTAAGATTTCAAGACTGTTTTGCATATGGGGAGTTCTTTTTTGCAAATAATTTGAAATTTTATAGGACTGTGAAATCAGTAGAGGATTGTTTAGGCCTGAAGGCCGACCTCTTCTTCTCTTGGTGTGATAGGACTGATATGGAGCTTAATGTTAATAAATGCAGTTATATGTTGTTTAAGACATCCCGTAGTGACCTACTGTTTGATCTCCGACATTCATCATCTGAACCTTGTCTCAATTAAGTTGGAGTTTGGAACCTTTGGTAATTTCACACTTAATCAATATGACATACTTCAAAAGTATAAGTAATTTGAAACTTATTAGGCCATTATCAATAATATCTCTTCTTTGGATGCAATCATTAATTTTTCTTAGGGGGATTGATTTGAAAAACAGTGTAGGTATTAGCGTTTTGGACACATAATCTACGGATCATCCAAAAAGTATGTGAAAATATATGAAAAACACTTAAATTCCTTGTATATTTTGCAATATCTATTACCATCAAACACTTGGTTTTAACACCGTAAAGACAAGTAAACATGTAACACTTGTTAAACATCAGAGATAATGCTTATATCATCATAGGCTCCAACGATACTGTAAGCTTAATAAATTTTGGCTCTTTCAAGCATTATTTTACACTCAAAATGTATTTAATATATGATAATTACATGCCTAAAACCAGATTTTTAAATCGGCATTTAGCTAGGCATTTTCTGTAAAAACATTGTCTTTCTATCAATTAATGTCTACCCCCAAAACTCTTTCCGTATCGATTTAGCTCAGCATAAAATTCTATCTAATGCACGCTACATCCAACATACCAAAAATATTCCAGTTTACAAATGATTAATTTGTTTACTCGTGAATTGACTAATTGCTTCTGTTGATTAGTTTTGCAATGACTCCCGACCCCCCTAGAAAAACAATGAGGACTGTAATATTCCTTTTTCTATCGCGCCTGCTAAACAATAGTGTTTTAGTTTTGCGACACATTTGATAACATATTAATTCATAGAAATTTTAATAATCATTAAATCAGCTTTTATATCCAGATACAGTTTTTCAATTATAATGATAAGAACAATGGTACAGAGTGTTTCATACTCGATGGACTATTAGACGTTTCTGGTTATCGAAAAGAGATACTTCTTTGAAATTTTATTTCTGGTCAAAGTAGACACAGTCGTTTGGAACTACACTGGCCCGCAAAGAAAATTTTGTTCAAAATTCAATCCTAAACAACTTTTTCAGTATTGCATCAATTTTGATAATTTTTTGTCGGGTTTTAGGCGTTTTTGTTGTTATAATTTTTTCATATCGAAGTTTCAGAAATTTCCAATGGATTTGCTGTTATACAGGGGTTAATAATAACAAGTTGCATTTTACTCCAAAGTTTTAAACACCCCATGGAAAAAATTTGACAACTGTATAACGTGTTTTGTGCGCGATTCTTAAGCCTGCATCTTTTCTCAATAGCCCGTTTTTTAATTAATGTCAATATCTCTACTCTATAAGAAAACACCAAGGTTGAAAGGAAACTATGCAATTTTTAACCATAAACATAAAACCATAAGCAAAAATAAAAAAATTAATATTGGCAAAATTGGTATTCAAAATTTGTATCAAAATCGAGTATTTCCCCCCCGAGCTTGAATAACAACTCTCACCCTTTCTGGCATTGATTGAATTAAAGCAGCAACCGTGTCTTGAGGTATCTGTTCTAAGGCAGCCACAGTTTAAAATTCACCATAATTTTGCCTAATTCTTCTTCCTAGCTTGTCTCATATGTGTTCTATGGGATTCAAGTATGGACTTCTTGGCGGCCCGTCCGGTACTTGAATACCAACATCGATGAAGTATTGCCTAGTTATTCTGGCTATGTGCGGCCGACCATTATCTTGCATTAACAGGAGATGTTCTCCTATAAATGGTGTATAAGGAAAGATATGCTGTTCCAAACACTCGCTAATGTACCTATCAGCATTAAGGCTCCCTCCCTGTAGCACAACAAGATCTGTGCGGGCTTCCAAAGAAATTCCACCCCATACCATCACTCCTCCACCACCAAATTGTACTCTAGGAGAGAAACAACATTGAGCATATCGTTCTCCAGGCCTTCTCCAAACCCTTTGGCGTCCATTAGGTGAATATCTTGTAAAACTAGACTCGTCTGTGAAGAGAACATTTCGTCAATCATCCATATCCCAATATGCATTAGCTCGGGCAAATTCCAAGCGCTGCCTTCGATGACGTGCATCTAACAGAGGGCCTGTAGCAGGTACACGAGATGTTAAATGTTGTTCTTTCAACCTTCTGCGTACAGTATCCGATGAAACCAAAGCACCATGAACATCTGCCAATCTTCGAACCAAAGCTGCAGCCGGAACTGAGCGGTCTCGGAGAACTTGAATTCGAAGGAATCGATCTTCAACTGCGTTTGTAATTCTTCGTCTCCCTGACCAATTCTTCTTGACTACGAACCAGTTTCCTCAAATCTTTGTATCGCATCGGATACTGTACTGCGGGGAACGACAAGCGTGTCTGCGATATAGCGTATGGTACGACCATCATTACGTAAGGCATCAGCTTGTGCTACTTGTTCTGGTCTCATTAATAATTTTTGTCACTATAAAACAGTTATCGTTTACGGAACAGCTTGAAAACAGACCACGCACAAAAACACAACAAACCCTATACACAGCAATTTATTCTAATGTTGAGAGCCGCTTGACAGCTTGACAAGAACTTATTTGTCAAGCCACAAAAAATGCTTAATTGTCATAACAATCGACAAAGCCAACAAACAAAACATTTTTGTTTATGGTTATAAATTGCATATTTTCCTTTAAACCTTGTGTTTTCTTTAGAGATATTGACATGAATTAAAAAAAGGGCTGTTGAGAAAAGATGAGGTTTAAGAATCCCGCACAAAAACACGTTATAGAGTTGTCAAAAATGCAACTTGTTATTAACCCCTGAATAACAGCAAATCCATTAGAAATTTTTGAAACTTCGATATGAAAAAATGATAACAATAAAGACGCCTAAAACCCGACAAAAAATTATCACAATTGATGCAATACTGAAAAAGTTATTTAGAGTTGAATTTGAACAAAATTTTCTTTGTCCGGTTAATTTTGCGGGTCAGTGTATTTGTACAACCGTAGATTTATCAGATCTACTCGTACTTGTGGTAGTATTTAGACATTTTAAGCGGAGCGTGAGCTTCAATTTTAGAGTATTCTTGTCAACAGCGTTCATTTACTTTTACATTTTGTCTTAAATATACCATACCTTGTATAGGTATAGTGAACTCTAATTTCAATGCATGTATTTATTTGTCGTTGTGAACTATTTATACCAAAAGTTTTGTATTTTATCTGTTCCCGAGCATTTCCAGTTATACGTGTTTTGTTCTTTTGTCTTTTCCTGTCTTTATATTATCGTCTCATTGCAGTGGTTTGGGCTATTTGTTTTAATAATTTCCTTTTACTTCCTTTGAAAAGAATGAAGGCAATATTTAGTTGGTTTCAAGAGTATGAACTCAAATCTTGCATCGAGAATATACTTGTTATATATGTAACGTTAATTTATTTTTACATTGTGTCTTAAATAGCCTCATGTGTTTTTTTTAAATTCTATAAAATACCTGCCTTGTATGGGTGTACTGAACTCTAATTCCAGTGCATGTATTTATTTGTCGGTGTGAACTATTTATATCAAAAGTTTTGTATTTGATCTGTTTTTGAGCATTTCCAGTCATGCGTGTCTTTATAATGTTTGCAAATTCTTTGCATTGTATTTCGTTTGTTTTTTGCCTTTTCCTGTCTTTGCATTCTCGTCTCATTGTAGTGGTTTGGGCT
>MU191191.1:0-15204 GCA_016904865.1 Pissodes strobi | reverse complement strand
ACAGAAGCAGATTACAACAATTAATCAAGACCTGGAGAAAGTTCAAACCTGGGGCGACAGAAATTTGGTCCAGTTCAGTGCAGCAAAGATCCAAGCAGCCACGTTTACCAAGAGGGCTAATACAGCGGGCCCTGACATCATTATGGCAGGATCGACCATTCCTTCATCCTCGTCAATCGGACTACTGGGTGTCCCGGTCCACAGTAATATGTCCCGGCATGACCACGTTGCTAGCATCGCAAAATCAGCCTTCCAGGAGCTTGATGCGCCAACTAAAACTGTATACCCCGCCTCAGTTGCTCTTGCTCTACAAAGCGTATATAAGACCATGCTTAGAATATTGCTCACACATCTGGGGTGCCGCACCAAAGGACACCCTAAGACTGCTGGATTCCATTCAGATGCGTCTCGTTGGCGACCCGGAGTTGACCCGGAACCTGGATAGACTGGAACACCACAGACATGTGGCCGAGATGTTCCTGTTTTACAGATACTTTCACTGCAGATGTTGGCCAGCCTCATCCCGCCCCTGGCAAAGCCTGTCAGACAGTCACGACAGACGGTTCGAGTGCACTAGTCTGCATATTACATTCCAGAAAATACTTCTTCTTTTGCCTACGCCACTGGTACCTATATGGCAAAATATACGTTGAATACCATTATTTCGTTCAGACATTCGCACAACTAGATTTAGATAGATTACCAAGGTGACACATTTAATTACTTACGATTAATTAATTCAGATAATACAGCGATAACAGGAATACGATTTTTGCGCCTCTTTTTTATGCTCGGCGTCTAGGGTGGAAGTAAACTATATTCTATATTGAATTAAAGATTTCCATTATACGATGTTTTGCCTATTCAAATTCTAAATCATGGGTATGAAATATGAGGGTGAATTTCTTAAAATTAATAGTTTTGGTAACAGAATCACACAATATTTAACTTTAAGCAAACTTTGCATGACTGATGAAATGCTTTATTTAATGGAAGAAAGGCCATCCAGAATACCACCAGATAAATCGTGTAATAAGGAACAAAATTAGAATGGCCAAAGAAAATTGGCTTAACGAGCAATGTCGCGAAATCGAAGTTCTGGAGGCTAAATATGACACTTTTAATATGCACAAGAAAATTAAGGAAGCTGCTAGAGTATACAAAGCTCGACAAACTGACATTCTCTTGGACAGTGAAAATAAAATAACTCTTGACGTTAACCACAATGTAGAACAGTGGTGTAGTGAAAACCTTTTTCAAGATGAAAGATCGTACACTCGCTAACAATATACATGCGAAGGGCTTGATATAACTAAGGAAGAAGTCCAGCATGCAGTCTCCTTATCAAAAAATAGAAAAGCTACAGGTCTTTTTTTTTTTTTTATGGCAGTGGCACACACACTAAAGGTAGGTCCTATGGCGCTCGACGAGCGGTGTGTGTGCGAAGATGTTGATTGACCCGGTTCTTGAATATTTGTAGGTTGTAATTAGTAGGAAACAGATGTCCTGGAAGTGAGTTCCACAGTGATGCAGTGCGCCAGACAAAGGAGTTCTGGTAAAGCGATGTTCTAGGTGTTTCTAGTTGTACGACGAACTGGTGCGCTCCTGCCGTCTGTCGGGACTGCCTGACAGGAGTTGCCAGGGGCGGGATTATGTGGGCCAAATCCTGGGAACATCTGCCGTGAAAGTATCTGTAAAACAGAGACATCTCGGCCACATGTCTGCGATGTTCCAGACTATCCAGATTCCGGGTCAACTCCGGATCGCCGACGAGACGCACAGCCCTCTTCTGAATGGAATCCAGCAGCTTTAGGGTATGCTTTGGTGCGGCACCCCAGATATGTGAGCAATATTCTAAGCACGGTCTTATTTGCGCTTTGTACAGCAAGAGCAACTGCTGCGGTGTATAGAGTTTTTTGTTGCGAAATAGCGCACCAAGCTTCTGGGAGGCTGATTTTGCGATGTTAACAACATGGTCATGCCATGACATATTGCTGTTGACCGAGACACCCAGCAGCCCGATTGACGAGGATGAAGGAATGGTCGATCCTGCCATAATGATGTCAGGGCCCGCTGTATTGGCCCTCTTAGTAAACGTTGCTGCTTGGGTCTTTGCTGCATTGAACTGGACCAAATTTCGGTCGCCCCAAGTTTGAACTTTCTCCGGGTCTTGATTAATTGCTGTAATCTGCTCCTGTCTGCGGTGATGAGTCTCAGTCGCTGGTAAGGGTTTTTCTGATCTAAAGTGGGAGACAAGGGTACTGTCATCTGCAAAACTGTAAACTAGATGGAATCTACTCGGAAGTCATTAATACCTTAAATAATGAGGAGTGATAGTGAAGTTTTTCAATATGGTCTACCGATCGGGCGTCATTCCTTCCGACTGGTTTTAGTCAACATTTGTAACGCTTCCAAAAAAAAGCTCGGCAAAAAGATGTGGCGATTACCAGCTTGTCAGCTTGATAGTCACTTTCTTAAGATTTTCCTAAAGATCATCCATAAGAGAATATATGCAAAATGCGAGTCCTTCATGGGCGAATCTCAGTTCGGTTTTGGTAACTGGTTGGGCACAAGAAACACCCTGTTTGGTATCCAGGTGTTAGTTCAGAGGTGCAGGGATGTCTCTGTTCCTTTTTATGCCTTGACAGGGTGCAACATGAAAAGCTTATGAAAATCCTTAAAGACGTGGGCCTGGATGATAGAGCCCTCAAAATAATCACAAATCTCTACTGGTACCAAATTGCACAAATTAAGGTAGATCTACAAATATCAGACGGAGTTCGAATCAAAAGGGGTATCCGACAGAGCTGCATCCTTTCACCATTACTTTTTACTATTCACTCAAACAAAATATTCAAAAATGCCTTGGAAAGCTGCCCTGAAGGAATTTCCATTAATGGCGTAAACGTAAACAACCGACACCGTTATAATCGCGGACTCGCTGGGGTCTTCAGATTCTACTTGACCAGGTGGTAACTAGTAGTGCAGAATTTGGATTAAATTTGAACATTAAAAAAACCGAATGGATGGTTATTAATAATTAATAATTAAGTTGGAGGAGGTATTCTGCAGGTGCAGGCTAGCAGATCGAGCGCGTTCAGTCATACAAATATCTTGGATGCCAGGTCAACGAGCCCAAGTAACAATTTAAATGCTAGTTAGATTTATATCAGCTTTAAAATAGTTTTAAAATGGTCGGTAGAAGTACTGGAACTGGAACTCCTTCAAACATGCTAACAGATCTTAAAGTCCATTTATTCTTAAAACTAAGTTTTAAAGCAGCCTTGACAGCAATAATATTAAGTGTCCATGGACTTGAAACCGGTTACTCTTGTGTTAGCTTTAACGAGGCTTTTGTGTTATCAATCTTAAAACTTATACATCTTCTGGAGGGTTTTAAAACATATTCTTTAAGCACTTCATAAAACTTGCAGTTTTATATAAGATAGCAATAAAGCTAAAGTCTTAGATTGGCTACTCAAAAGACTGTATTAGGATTACTGGGAACATATATTGCTTCATTAAGGCCATATAAATCTTTAAACAATCCTATTGGACTTTTCTATTGCTTTCTTAAACAATTACTTTTACTCCCACCGCCTAGAGCTTTTTTAGAACGGCCATCTTGTCATTCGGACTATCTGTCGTGATTCAGTAGCGGTGTTCTATATAATTTCCTTAAAAATGGCAAATATTTCACATAAATACTTACAAGTTAAAAGAAGTGGTAATTAAAAAAAATAATAAAGTTGCAATCTGTAAAGATAATGAATGAAAATGTAGATCAACATTTCAATGCAAGTTGGTTTTAAACAAACTTTAAGATTTGGTCTTGAGACCCTCATAGGAGTGGGCCCTTTTGCTGTAAGAGGGCCTTTATCTTGCCTTCAAGAGGTTGTCTAGAGCAGAAGGTTTTAAGTGAGTCTTATTTATTTGTCTGTAACAACGTCTTGAAAACCATATTAAAGCTTATTTTTGTTACTTGGGAGAACTGGGATAATATGCAGGAGGTTCGTGCCTGAATTGAACAAGCCGGAGCATCATTTGTAAAAATGAAGTCCGTGTTGTGTTGCCGAAGTCTGTCGCACTCCGAGCACTCGAGTACTATGTTGCTACGTCTTCGTTATTCTCTGTTATGAAATTGAGACGTGAATTCTGACAGAAGCCATGTGTAAAAAGCTGGAAGCTTTCGAAACGTGGACGTATCGACGGATGTTGAACATATCCTGGATGGACAGAGTGCGCAATGTAGATGTATTTGCAAGAATGTCAGAGGATCTCGAAGTCATGCTCACACTTAAGGAACGTAAGTTGGAGTACTTTGGACACATTCTCAGAAACCAAATATACGGACTTCTCAAATTAATAATAGAAGGAAAAATCGAAGGCAATGACCCGGTCGTCGAATAATATAATACTAATAATAATAATAATAATAATAATAATAATAATAATAATAAAGAGATTTATTAACTCAAAATTATTACAAGTTTCCAATATTACTTTATAAAACTACACAATACAATGAGTTAATTGGCTTATAATTCAGCCTCCCATAGGATACTACACAAGTGCATCCCGCTGGGTGCTGTTGAAGCCAACCATAGGACGGATATAAATAAACTAATCGAAAATTGCGACCAAAAGAAAGATCAACTTATATATCCGCTTAATATATATTCATAGTCAGGCGACAACAAAAATAAATGTAAGTTACACCTTGTAGCATACCCACACAATCAGAGAAAATAAAAAAAATAAATAAAAAATGAAAAGGAGGTGATGGTGGATGAAGACAAGCCGGCGCTGATGAGATAACCAATGCAGAGTACTTAACGTTAAAGAGCCCCTGACACAAATGTAAACATGTAAATATGTAAAATAAAGGGTTAGAGAAAACAGTATCAATGTTCATTGAAAAGTTTCAGTTTCAGTGTTCTTTTAAATGCTGCTACAGAAAGCGAAAAATCGGTTACGTTAAATTTGTCTATGAAAGAGCCAATACAGTAGGAGAAAGACCGCTTAAAATACTCTTTGGAATGCGCTGGAATTGTTAAAATATTTTTCCTACGAATAATATGAATATCTGTTCTACAAGTAACCTTCCGAAGAAGATACGGCGGAGATTTATACTTTAATATTTTATAAAAGAAACAGGTGGCATGCAAAATTCGTCTACTACACATATTAAGCCAATGAATTTCATTAAGCTTATGAGAGATTCGCTCCATTCGTCGAATTCCAAATATTAATCTCAAACATGAATTTTGAAGTTTTTGGATTCTTCGTTCATCATATGCATTTAAACAAGGTCCGTATATACTGTCACAAAAATTAAGAGGAGACAGGACCAGTGTTTCACAAAGCATTTTTTTAATTTCGATATTTAAATAGTGCCGATGCGAATAAATCATTTTTAAAACCGAATAACCGGTGTGTAGTTTTTCGGTGACATGTTCACTGAATCGTAGCTTATAATCAATGATAAGACCCAAATTCTTTGCAGTCCCCTTAAAATTGATAGGAATGTTATTAATATTGATGCGCAGCGATGCCAGAATGTTGTTTCGATGGGGTTCACTACAGAAAAGGATAGCAACGGACTTGCTAGGATTAATAGACAATAACAATTTTTGAGTTTCAGCATATATCTCATGCAGATCCAAGTTAATGCAGCAAGCTGCCCTGCAAAATGAAAAATAAAGCTGAGTGTCATCTGCATAGTAATGATGGTCACAGTGCCTTACATTCCTTGCAAGTTGAAATGTGTACAAAATATATAGCAACGGGCCCAGAATACTGCCCTGGGGAACTCCAGAAACTACACTCAATGGGTTTGAAGAATTACCATTTAAGGTTACTCTCTGCAGTCTACCCAACAAGAATGAAGATACCAACCCCAATGCACCCTCTCCAAAAGTCAGATAATTTAGGATAGATACCAGGTTCTCAAATCATATCAAAAGCCTTTGTGAAATCCAAGACTATTAAAACAAACGCCTTATTATCATTCAAAGTTCTAAATATGTCATCGGTTACTTGAAAAAGTGTGTATCTGCCGCTGTGCAGCTGTATCCGCTGCGAAAATCGGATTGATACTCTGGAATTAAATTACTCCTATTGAAGAATTCAAGAATTTGATATTCCATAATCTTTTGAGAGTACTGGGAGAATAGATATACAACGTAATTGACTAAAATCAGTAGGGTTGCTCACCTTAGGTAGAGTCACAATGTTTGCTTGCTTCCATTTAAGCGGAAAATAGGAATGCTCGATACAACAATTTAAAATGTGTGTTAGAGGGTTAAGTATGGAAGGACATGATAGCAGAACCAATGTTATGTTTAACTGATCAATTCCAACTGCCTTAGAATTTATATTACTCAATATTTTCATGACAATGTCTTGAGTTACGAGAGAAATATTAACTGCTCAAAGTGCCCTAATTTATTGTTATTAAAAAACCGAACAAAATCCGGATCGGGCGCACCAACATTTTTAGTAATTTCAGAAAAATATTTATTAAGTTCATTGACGTTTTGCATCGTTTGTGGTAATTGATTTATTTTTTTTTATAAAAAGTCATCTTTCTCAATTCCTGCCATTTCTGTTTTTGATTAGAGTTGCTGAACTTATAATTCAAATAGGTTTTTTTTCCGATCTTATTGCACTTGTTGTTAAATTTCGGTACTGCTTGTAGCATTCCCAATCCACCTGACGCTTGGTTTGTCTATATTTATCTAATGCTCCATTTCGAAGCCTCTGCATAAACCTAATATTAGCTGTGATCCATGGTCGATAAGGATGTTTCTTTCCCTTAATGTATTTTAAGGGAGCATGGATTGCAGCGTTTCCAGAATGCCATTCATGAAGAAATCAATTTTGTCGTCTATATTGACCATGTTATACATAACATGCCACGGTTGCGATTCCAGATCAGAATGAAATTTAGTCCTGTCAATACTATGTAACTGTCTAAAACTAAAGCTATTCGAAAGTGACGTACATATAGCCAGGTTAATTGTACAATAAACCAATTTATGATCTGATAGATGAAGATCTCTGGTACCGGAGCTTTCAATACAATCCAGATTACAAAAAATTAAATCAAGTAGTGTAATAGATACATTAGTAATTCTCGTTGGCTCAAATATAAGTTGTTATAGATTAAAAATATTAGTGATATCCATTAGTGAGTTAGAGATATTATGATCTAGATCTAGCAAATTTATATTAAAATCATCCAATACTATAATTGAATCATACTCAGCAAAGAAATTAAGTAGAACGTTTTCAAAACGCGATAAAAAAAGACTTACGTTACTATTAGGCGGCCGGTAGGTGTTGCCAACAATTATTTTTTTCTCATTCACCCTAAGGGTGATCCAAATATGCTCTATATATTCCCTACATTCTTGAAGGACAGTGTCAAATACAAGGTGATTTCTCAAATATACCGCAACACCTCCACCCCTTCCCACTCTATCTTGGCGAACAATTACGTAATTATTATATGCAAATTTATATCATTATCATTGGCACACAACCATGTCTCAGAAACACCCAAAAGATCATACTGTTGTTCAAGTAAATGATCCTGAAAATCATTGAAACAGTTTAAAAGCGATCTGGCATTAATGTGTTCACAGGAAAACATGGAAACAAAAATAGGAAGTAAAAAAGGAAAAAAAGGAAATGGGTACACCTACTGTAGAAGTAAGTATTCAATAAAGATATTTATCACCCAGCCCCGTGGCTGAAGAGTTTGCGACAATGGTATGGTGAGACTAAGACAAGTCTCTTTAGAAATGTCGTCGACCTGCGCTGATGATTGCCAACTTTCGAAGAGGACACATAAGAAGAAGAAACTTTGCATGCCTGGAAATTATTTTTAGTATAATAAAAACTATACCAACTCAAAAGTATGGCATTGAACAACTCTTTATCATGGTTCTTAGCAATTTTTTATAAGTAGATCTGAAAACGAAATCGGTCAAAATTTTGAGTATTTTTCAAGGTGCAAATATGGATGAAATGTTCGTATTTTTTTATTTAAAAACATCTAATATTTTAGATTTTGTGACAAAACTAAACAGCCGTTTACCCATCATTAAATTTACTTATGAAGCCCAGAACAATCGGCAACTATCTTAATATGAGAAATATTTTTTTAAGTTCCGGTTAACTTAAAAAAATAAAGAAGATCGAGAAGAGGAGTAGTATTATACAGAATAGTTTAAGTAATACATCTAATCCATCTCCAGGACAATTCCTGATGACAACATGCCTCTCCTTTTGTTCCGTATAGCTCTCCTTAAAGGCTTAGAGGCTTTACCGTACGTCGATGCAGTAATTGTGGTCCTAAGGTTCATGTATACCAACAGCAAAACTCATCTGCACTCTCAAAACACAGTCGCCATAATCTAACGATTGGACAAGGTTTGTTTAAACTTTGGTATATTGGGCTAGTTCGTATGCATCCATGGCTTCGATTTTTTTTTCGTCTCCCGTTATAAGCTTCCTCATAAAGTTTCTTCTTCTTGACTGTACCCTGCAGGATCGCTAACACAGTACTCATTCGCTGCAATATGTGTTCATATGTTATGTAAGAAGCTTGGGAACCCATCGTGCACAAAAATTGGAGCAGCCAGGTTTTATTCTAATAATAACATGAAGTGTTATCCGGTAAATTTGAGGAAAATCAGCAGACAGACCAGAAATTGAGAAACGCCTTCCGAATCAGATTCGACAATATCGTCTGTTGCTACGAACTTTACTCCCGTGAGCACCAATTCATTCTTCCCGGAAAATTCTACACCATTTTCGCACTGCAATATCACTCTTCATGGTTTCCTTATTCACATCAAACAAACGTCGATGTGTTTTCACTGCATTGTTGTCTTCGGAATGAAGAAAACGAAACTTGTTTTCAAGACCATAAACATTTACAGAAACATTATTTAATATTTCAAAAGGATTAATACCACTTAATGTTACTATAACATCAATGCCTGTTATGTTAATAACCTGGAAAGATGTAGGTATGATTTAATCTGATCAAGAAATGTTCTAACAGGATACAATACAATGGCAGTGTTGCCGATTGTCACATATTTATCAGATTTTAACATCATTTTGCCAGCATTCTGATAAAAAAATTGAAGATGACATAATTATCAATTTTAACGTAATTTTATTATAACAGACAATCTATTCTACCAAGAATTAAAGCATTTAACAGGCGTCGGCGTCGTCTCGTATAAATATCCTCAAACAGTCGCCCGAGTGCAACCTATTCCAAAAAAGGGAAGAGGACCACGCCCTCAAACTATCCCCCAATTCCGTGCAGTCAATTAGCAACTACTTAAGTACCACGAAACCAACAGGATAATAATTAGCGATAACCAATACGGTTTTCGCAAAAAAAAGATCGACAGGGGATATGTTGGCCTATGTCACTCATGTATGGAATAGGGCAAATCAGAACTACGGAGAATCTCGAGCGATTGCGTTGGATACATCAAAGGCATTCGACAGAGTTTGGCATGACGGATTGCGCAGCAAACTGCCGTTTCCTTAAAAACCGATCTCTGCACGTTGCAGTTGATGGACACATCTCAGACACCTTCTCAATTTATGTAGGCATGCCTCAAGGCGCAATACTTTCACCAACTCTGTTCCTCATCTATATTAATGACCTGCTGACCGAAGCCAATAATCCAGTTTATAGTTTTGCAAATGATAGTACCATTGTCTCCCAATTTAGATAAGAAAAATCTTTACCAGCGACTGATACTTATCACCGCAGGCAGGAGCAGATTAACACAATTAGTCAAGATTTCCAGAAAGTTCGAATTTGGGGCGACAGAAATTTGGTCCAATTCGATGCAGCAAAAACCCAAGTAGTAACGTTTACCAAGAAAGCCAATACGGCGGACCCTGACATCATTATGGCAGAACCGACCATTCCTTAATCCTCGTGAATCGGACAGCCCTATGTCCTGGCATGACCACGTTGCTAACATCGCAATGCCTCGCAGAAGCTTGGTGCGCCATTTCGCAACAAAAAACTGTATATACCGCAGGAGCTCGTCTTGCTCTACAAAACGTAAATAAGACCGTGCTTAAAATATTGCTCACACATCTGGTGTGCCGCATCAAAGCACCCCCTAAAGCTGCTGGATTCCATTCAGAAGCGACCTGTGCGTCTCGTCGGCGACCCGGAGTTGACCCGGGATGTGGATAGTCTGGAGCACCGCAAATATGCGACCGGGATATTCCCTGTTTTACAGATATTTTCACGGCAGATGTTTCCAAGATTTGGCCGACTTCATCGGGCCTCCAGCAACGCCTGTCAGACAGTCACCACAGACGACAAGAGCGCATTCATTTTTTAATTTGCCACCGTGTTTAAAACATCATCAGCATTCACTTGTATATCCCAATGAATCGACAAGAGAGCCAATGAACGGAGTCTCTCATTTCCCATTTTATGTCTTAACCAGGTTTTTATTCCTTTCTTAATAGAAAATGAACGCTCCGAGGTCATGGTTGTTACTGAGATAGTGGCTAAATCTGTTAGTAGGCGGTAGATATTTGGAAAAATTCTTTATTGCAATTTTCAAACACTTCAAGTACTTCTATCTGAAAATATGGTTTCAAGCTTGTAATTTGTTAGTCATTACATTGTAGAAATATAACTATTCTATAATAATCTTCAGGTGAGTTGCTGTTAAAATTTGCTCTTTAAGTTTGTTTATGGACGAATCTAGGAATTTTAATTTCAGCCTCGAAAATTTCCTTCAATAAGTTGGACACAGAAAAAAAGATTGCCTTAAAGACCGAATCAGTTGCATATTTTAAAGCTGCTGCTAGATCATGCGATGGACTTTGCAATAATTTGGACAGTGTAGAGCAAAACCTAACAGCTTTTTGCACACTAGCAGAGAAACTATAAATTTGCCTTTTTCTGTCGCAGCCAAAAGTGTCGCAGCCGCTGAAGATACTGTCCTTGTTTTTAGCGAAATGCCCTGCAAACTAGAAACAATAGATTTAAAAAGTTCAACAAAGACCAGAATACTATCGTGGCGGTCGATGAAACATGTATCACATAGTTTTAGAAGTATTGTCTTTTTACTTTTAGAAAGAAAATTTTTAACATTTGTTTTCAGAACCAGATTAGCATGAGCATTGTTCCTAAATAAATTCTCTATCTCATTGACAAACAATTATATTAACATGTTTAAATGAACAAATCTGAAATTTTCGGACTCCCTCCCACACTGGTTACGTGCCTGTCTGGCGCACTGCATCACTGTGGAACTCATTCCCAGGACATCTGTTTCCAACTACAGCTAGAAAAAAAAATTAAAAAATGTAAATTTATGCCATTGCTCGCCACTACTATCTACACTGGCCCAACGTTGGGCTTTTTCTAATGGGATTTCTGGGTATTGTATAAGTATTTTTAGTAGTTTCCTAGCGGATTACATCTTGCACGAGCCGTCACTGGTTATCGGAGTTACACCTTAACGAACACATTTCCAGATGGGTTAAGTATTTAAACAATGAATGTTTTTATAAGCTTTTAGCCATATCTGATTCTCTTTCCAATATTTCATCATCAATCGATTTTTCTAGTATACGCTCACTGTGACACTACAAAAAAAATATTCATAACCGGTAATAACCAGATATGTAATGACCAGGCTTATCTATCTGATGTAATATGCATTGCTTGCTTATAATAATAACAGGGACGAAAGGTGAACATATCGGCTACTGGTATGATGTAATTTTTACGGGCAAGTTATACCGACAGAGAGCTTATTTTTATTTCCGTCATTATTGTTGTCAAAAAAGGCATATAATACACACATGTTTATTGAGAAATTAGAAATTTGAGTTGACTTTGAAACATCAAAGTGGTGAAGGTTAAGGTTATTCGCTAAGGCACGGGGCTGGTTTCAAAATATCTTGGAGCATCTATTTTTTTCTGAAAAAAAAACAGACATTTTAAAGCAAAATGGAAAAATGAAATATTTATATTGATTACTATATACTAATTGTAATAAATAGATATAACTGTGTTTAATTAACTTTAATTACATTCTCCCTTATGTTACTCGATACGTACGATGTAACGAAAATTTGCAGAAACAATTTATCAATTCATAAACCTAGACTAATAGATGCTGCTATTTCTAGTACTTCCATAGCGCATAAGACAAAACCTCTAAAAAAAATTATGTTTTCCAACTTTTATGGCGCTAAATCTGTCGATCATAGAATCTTAGTTCAGACCAGAAGCTCTTTTTGGCTCTATAAGTCAATACATCTTTAGTCAATGTCGACCTGAAATATGGCTTAATTAGTTCTGTTAAATGTCTTTCATTCAAAGCTCTTCAAATATAGTATTTACAAAAAAATGCTGATGACACACACAGGTCCATTTAATAAAAAACCGAAGGACTTAATCCTTGGTCGTCCACGTAGCAGCTTCTTCTATTGTAACTTTATATTATTGACTTTATCGAACTAGTAATCTGGATACCTGGACATACAGGATATGAAGGCAACGAAACAGGGCCGTGTCTAGCGGCCAGCCATTTCGTGCCCCGCACGAAGGCGCCACCCTGGAAGGGCGCCAAATTAGCCCGCCGTAGTACTGTTTTAAATATTCCTAGAAATAGCACCGACAGTGATACGAGTATTTCCGACGAAGAGATGGACGAAAACTTGGACAAATACAGTGTAAGAAGCCCTTTTCAATCCGAATCTGACGTTGTAGGTAATGAACCAAAATCTGTTGGTAGCATGGGGGGACTTAAACGGTCCTGCGAATTTGCCATCACCTCTTATGCAAAGCTATATAGATTTTCTGATAGGAGAATATAATGGCGAAAAACTAATTTTAAAAAATAGATCAGTTCCAAAAAATTTGAGCGGTAGTTTCTCGTTAGTTTATTTAAAGAGAAGATTAAACAATGGCGAAGAATTAGTACGACAATGGTTATTATATTCGTCAAAGGACAGCATTTTTTTCTTCTGCTGTAAAATTTTTTGGCAGAATTTAAACATTTCTCTAACAGATGACAAGGGATTTTCTGATTGGAAACATGTTTCTGACACGCTTTCTAAGCATGAAAAATCAGCATCTTATATAAAAAATTTTCAAACTTGGAAGTCAACTAAACTTTCATTAAAAAATAAAACAAGCATTGACGCTACTCAACAGACACCATCTGTCGGTGTTGAAAGGCTTATTGCCATCATTCAGTATTTGGCAAATTGTTCTTTACCATTTCGAAGAGTTGCTAGTGTTCTTTACGAAAGTAATAACGGTAACTTCTTGAAGGCAGTAGAAATGGTTGCGAAATTTGATGCAGTAATGTCTGAACATCTACGATGAATAAAAATCTCGAAACAATCACCTAGTTTCCTAGTTACCTCAGTAATATTTTATTCAAAACGAAATTTTATCTTTAATGGCTCAAAAAATCACAAAAACAATTGTTAATAATGTAATAGGTTCTAAATACTTTTCCATAATTGTCGACAGCACTCCTGGTACCAGCCGTAAAGAACAAATAACAATTATTATTAGATTCATCAATATTGTCGATAGAAAGGTTGCAATAGAAGACCACTTCTTGGGATTTTTTTAAATTCATGATACCACTGACTAAGGATTCTTTAATGTTATTGCAACAGTGGTACCCAAACTGGGGTTAAACTTAAGTGATTTACGCGGTCAGGGGTATGAAAGGAAACCACGTCGCGTCGGTCTACAAAATATATTTTTTTTTTAATTAACCATAAAGCATTTTTTGTACCCTGTGCTGCCCATACGCTTAATTTGGTCGTTAACGATGCCTCGAAATTTACTAATAAAATTATTAGTTACTTTGGTTTAATCCAAGAGCTGTATGTCTTTTTTGTAGCTCTCCTTATAGATGGGATGTTTTAACACAGCATGTTAAAATTTTGGTTTTAAAGTCTGTAAGTGACACAAGATGGGAAAGCCGAGTTAATGCTATTAAACCACTATGATTCCATTTAGGAGAAGTTATTCAGTCGCTTTTATACATAAAAAATGACCAGTCAAGGGAGTTAAGTACAAGACATCAAGCTGGTGCTTTAATAACAAAAATTCAGAGCTCCCATTTCTTGCTTTCGACTGTTCTCTGGTATGAAGTTATTTCCAAATTTAACGTTGCAAGTAAAATTCCACAAACTTCGAATATAGACTTACATTCGGCTACTGATACTCTGGATAAACTTTTAGGCCATTTAAAAAGTTTAAGAAGTGACGAGAATTCCAAACCTATCACAAGAATTAAAAATTGATATAAGCTTTCCCCAAGAAAGTAAATACTCAAAGAAAAGTAAAAACTCATTTTTCATATGAACATTCTGATGAAGCAATCAACGATCCCAAAGAAAAATTTAAAATTAACTTTTAATTTGCTATGTTAGATGTTGCAATAAATTCAATAGAAGAGCGATTTTTGAGTTTAAGGGAACAGTTTTTTGTTTCAACTGAAATCATTGGAAGATGAGTTATTAAAAAAACATGTAAATGACTTGTATACACTATACACAAATGGAGATAATCAATCTTGTGATTTTGACGGTGCTGAACTGTATATGGCTTTAAAACCATTTTTAACGGAAAAAAATACGCCATTAGAAATTTTGAGATATTTATGACAATAATTTACTTTCTTTATTTGCTAATGTTGCAATTGTTATAAGACTGTTTCTAACTCTACCTATAACAGTGGCATCAGGGGAGCGTAGTTTTTCTCGCTTAAAATTGATTAAAAACTGTCTACGCTCAACTATGTCACAAGAAAGATTAACTCAATTGCAATTGAGCAAGATATAAGTGAAAAAATAGATTTCAAAGATATAATTTCTGATTTTGCTTGGAAGAAAGCAAGAAAAGTGATATTTTAGTTTTAGTACAGGCTTTGTTTATATTATATTGCTTTTAACTTTTTATGTTTATTAGAGTTTATTAATTTATTTTGTTACTAACGTTGGTTCGTAGTTTCTAGTTCCTATAAGCTGATTTACGACTCAGGTATCTATCTACCTAGGTGTCCACTTTTCTATTTTTTCTTTATTAATATCAAGAAATGAGTTGATTATTTCATGTTTTTAATATATCGTGTTCGTTCATTATATGTAGTTTTTTTT
>MU191190.1:0-37235 GCA_016904865.1 Pissodes strobi | reverse complement strand
AATATTTGCACTCGACGCGCGTTTCGCTAACCATGTTAGCATCATCAGGAGATGATTAAAACTTAATCATCGTGGTTTTTAATTTGTTTTTTAAGTTTACATAATATTTTCCAAGTTCAAGTTCAAACTTAGGACAGGGTCATATTTATTTAGTAGTTTATGCATTTTCGTTTTTCACAATATACTGGATATTTTGATGCAGAAACTAAAGTATCGTCTACCTTTTCTGTAAAACATAGGTCTTTGCCTGAGGTTAAGAAAATGGTTCACGACTATTCTTTCTTCGCAGATTTGAGGAGTCATCACTTTTTCATTTCCACTAAAAAGGCTTTTCTATTGCTTTTAGGACACTTTGCTGCTACTCTGGCATGGGCTCTTATATGATTTTCAATTGTAGCCGGAGATAAACAAATATGAAAAATCTTATACCGTTTCTCTACGTCTGGGTTTTAATTTCTTTCCGAAAAATAGTGAGGGTCTATGCCTGACAGAATAGCTTTTGATTCCTGTACGCCTTTCTACCTCCTTCCACTCGTTTTTTCCATCCAATTCACCATCCCGGTTTTGATTTTCCTCGTTTCTATCAAGTATCTTATTAACATCAGCTTTATTTGTATTGTAACGTTGAAATTGTATCTGAATAATATATCGCGATTTTCTCTGTGTATCCGTTAAATTGTGGTATCGAATGTCACAACATTACTATTACGAGTGGATTTCAGTACTCCCACCCGTTTGACAGCAAGCGCCATCCCAAGATGCCCATGAAAATAGGATATATCGAAGAAAGTGTTATAATTGAAGGTTCTTCTCGTTTGGACTTCCATCCATGAAGGTCCCTTGTGGCAATTAAGTTTTCAACTGCTGGTTGATGATAGCATTTTTTGTTGTCAATATTACAAAGCATAGTAACGCGTATCTTTTGGTAGAGTACCGGCTATGCTGTTGTGAAACATCGTGTGCAAAAGGTAAAAGGTAAGTTCGACTCATGTGATTTTTAGTAGATGGCTAAAAAAATCGTTTGTCATTTCACCAGGGTCTTTCCGAGGGACTGATGTCCATTTGTTCTGGGGAATTCCTTCCTTGAGCATGAGCCCGCCGCCTTATCCGAAGTGGACCAGGTCGAGAGGTTTGTGGAGAAAGTAATCTTCCCAGATGAGAGATTCACCTAAATCGTCCATCTACACTGGATTCCAGTGCAGTAGCATTTCACATACGAAAGGCTGATGGTATCGGTCCTGGTAGGATCTATTAAAATTATTAAGTGTTAGCCCTACCTGCATCTATAATTTAGTTCTTGCTCTATCGTGCTAATACCTTAAATTTTCCAAGTGAGAACTCTAAAGACAATTACCGAGAAGTATATTCTGAAATTCTATGCCGGACAGAATACTGAGGTTCAGTTCTCAAACCTTATCTAGTGTTATTTTTTGTAAAAGGCAGTCCTCGAAATCCCTGCCAAACTTTTATCGCTTTCATTCTCTAACCCAAACTAACCTAAAATAAGCTATATAATTAGGCCATTTAAGTTATTTATGCTAAGTTTATAGTATCTGCTTGTCAAACCCATGTAAAAATTAATTAAAACTATTTAAACCTTATTATTGAACGTTTCGCCTTGATATCGGTAGAATTGAGCTCAATTCTCCTTACTTGGTGCGGCTATATTTATTTATATTTATTTTATTCAATAAATCTCTTTTAGTTTCGCATTTTGAAGACATTTTAGAAGTCTTCTACATTCCAGCTGCCAGGGGGAATAAGCTAAGCGTAGTTTAGTGGATATTTATTAATTAATTTTAACATATAAATTGTTACAGACTTAAGCAATAGTAACTGGGTAATATTAAAATATTCTTTTAAATATAACTCCCCTCGTTAAGTAGAATCGAGGTAATTTATTGAGATTTTTATATAGTAATTAGTAATGTTAGTTATTGCTCAGAGACTTGGTAAATTATCATAACTAGTGCTACTTTTTGATTTGAAGTTTAAACGCAGTGAGTACCAGGCCTAAATCGTATAATTGATACTTGATTATTGTAATTTCAAGTGTTAGAGTGTCAAGATGCAACTTAAATACCATAGCAATTAATATAATTGTAATTTGAATATTAGTTACCACCTGTGGCATAAATAGGTCAGCTTAAGTGACATTCCATAAATTTCTTTAGCATATTATTAACCATCAGTACCCAGAAAATCTTCCAAATTTTAAGAAAGTAGATTGTTTTTCCCAAGTAGTATTCATTTTTTAATAAACTGGTTGTTTGTATTCCTGGTGTTTATTTTGGAAACTATATTTAGGGTATAATTCAATCTCATTCTAATTTCTTTATCCTTTTTCACAGGGTATTTTGTCTAAATTTTATTATCCGACTTTTAGGCAAATAGAATTTCTAATAAATTCTTGCAGTAAAAATTTAGTGGGGCCCGCTTTAACTGCCATAAACTTTAATCCACGCCTTTAAAAAGGACAACACTTCAAACGGCTGAGTGAGTTAGGCATATGGACCAGCTGAAGAAGCGAATTAAGTTGGTTACAGTATTAATGCCGATTTCATGTTCCTTTTCTACCGACAGGTTATGTTGTATGGCATTTTTGCCCAAGTTCACGTCTCCTGGCTTGCTTCTCGTGCTTTTGCCGACCTGGTTATTATATTTAAAAATCTATTGTTGTACCTGTTTTTTTTACTATTTTCCTTTAGATTCCTTACTTTCCTCGTATAGCTCTACATTTTCCTCTAGAATCTTGGTTTTTCCTTGCACTTTTTCCATTAACATTTTAAGAAGCTTTATTTCACCAGGAAAAAGTTGCAGCAATTTAATTTGCGTTCCAGCAGTTCACTTTCCTGATAAAACCTCCGTCAGTGCATGATTTGTGAAATACTTTCCCACAATTTGCATATATTACGCTACTACATATATAAGGCAACTTAAATTTTATGCACTTGCGATCGAGCAAAACCCTCAACAATGAGATGCTCTTCTTTTATTCTAAATGTTTGCCTTTGTAAGTGTAATATCTGAGTCTTGGAGATACTTAGAAGCAAGTTATTTGCTACAACCAACCCCCAAGTGCATCCAGAGTTTAATTCAATATTCCCATCCTCTATTCTATTTCACAAGTTTTATTAACATTTCTTTTATGTGAATTTGTCAATCTGAGGATTTTGTTATATATATCGAAGCATCTTCTTAAGGCAACTTAGATTTTAGGTACTAACCCAAACTTACTGTCGTCATTTGACCAAATGACGTGCTCGATAACCTGACCCGACACCCTTGAACTTCTGCAATTAGCTGAAACTAAGTTGGTTTATTAGAACTCCATTTAATTTAGGACTTTTCTTTCAAAAGGTTCTTTATAAAATTAAACTGTCAATTTAATAAACCGATTTATAAATTAATGTTTTCCGTTATTTCCGCAAAAACTGATTTTCATCTCAATCAATTCCTACAACGCTGTCAAAGGACGGAAATTAATTTGTTTAACATAATGCATTTCGTCGGTTTTATTTAATTTAAAATTGTTTCCGATCGACATAGTGTGTACTTTATATCAGCGGGAATTTATGTTGGAGCGAATTAGATTTAAAACGGTCGAGATCCATTTTGATAGTGTCGAAATGGATGGCGAAAAAAAATCATTACAAAATGTTGGAAAATAAACTGTTAAATCGACGTAATTTGAAGCAATAAACAACTTCCCGTTAATTTATAATCAATATTGTTAATGGGCTTTAAAAACGTTAGTCGATGTGGAAGAGGACCTGAGCCTGTATACACTGCAGACTTGGGCATCAAGGAACTAACAATAGCCCAACGTTTAATCTGGCGCTGTTATGTACTTCGATCTTCGGGGATATTGGAAACACTTAATTGTAGCTTTAAAAATGACCTCAGAAAATTTCTTATTTTAAATATCACTTGTTCCGTCCGCCGAGTAAAGTAGCATCCCCCAGGATATCGACAAACTTTTCATGCTTAGCACAATCAAAGGCTTTTTGCTAATCTTAATAGACCCTTATATATTAATATTAAGAGATTTTGTTCAACTATAAATTACGTTCTCCTATGCCTTTCTATAACGTCGGGACCGATTTTGTTTATTCTGTAAGCTGTTGCCTATGGCAGAGTTGGCCTAACTTAACTAAGGAGTTGAGTTCTTCAATATATTTCTTTCATTTCTTATGTCAATTTTCAGTTGCTTGGATGCTAGCATCCCTTAAAATGCCTGCCTGCTCTGTGCACATTGATGAAGTCGCGTTTAGTACCTCTATTTGCGATAAGAGATAAGAGATAATTGCAAATCTCATTTTACCCTTTTGCGGTTGCTGACTGACTACGTTTTTTTATAGGTAAGTATATTTCAATGCTTGCCAATGAGAACGACACCTTTAAATCTCGGGAAACTTGGCAACGTGGCAGCAGTCCGTTAGTTCCCAAACGACGACGGGCCAAGACACGGGAGAACAGATAAGAGAGTGGCGATAAGCAAGGGCTGAAAATGGCCTGGTGGACCGCAAATAACGGAGGAAACAAGGGTGCAGATTACGAACACTCTCTTATTGTTTTCTCTAAGAATGGCAGCAATTATTTGCTTGGATGCCATTGGGTCTCCCGCTGGTTTATTAGGTATTTGTGTGTCAAAGCGAGAAGTGGGAATTACTATTTCGTCTAATTTGATTCGTTAAGATATAGACATATAGACTTGTCCATGTAAAAATGACAGAATTAGATAATCAAAACACATTTGCATTTTATGTCGTACTGTTGAAGTGAGGCAATAGAGTAGAAGAGTATTTTCAGTTGTTTGGAAGCCTCTTAGATGAAGCTCTATAGGATCTGGGGAAGGAAGGACGCTAGTAAGAAAATTAACTTTATGGTAGTGGCACACACTAAAGGAAAAGGGAGATCCTATGGCGCCCGACGACCGGTGAGTGTGCGAAGATGTTGATTGACACAGTTCTTGAATAGTTGTAGGTTGTAATTAGGGAGAAACAGATGTCCTGGGAGTGCATTTATTACGCTCTTTCTGTCCTTCTAATGGGCGCAAACCTTCACTCAAACTTAGAAGGAACTGGGAGTAAATAATCTCAAATCAAAAGAAAAATTTAAATTTTAAGAATTTAAAATTAGATATTGAATGAAATAAAGTATGTCAATGCGTAGGCTAAAACGAATTGTCGCCGAGCGTATAAATTAGGCCCTAGCTCAAATGCCAGAGAGTAGGGTGCAGGTTGATTTATAAGGCGCTACGGGCTTTTAGACAGCACAAGCGAGAATTACCCCAAAGTGATGCAGTGCGCCAGACAAAGGAGTTCTTGTAAAGCGATGTTCTAGGTGTTCGACAAAGTGGTGTGCTCTTGGCGTCTGTCGTGACTGCCAGACAGGCGTTGCCAGGGGCGGATGAGGTGGGCCAAATCCTGGGAACATCTGCCGTGAAAGTATCTGTAAAACAGGACATCTCGGCCACATGTCTACGGTGTTCCAGACTATCCAGATTCTGGGTCAACTCCGGGTACCGACAAGATGCACAGCTCTCTTCTGAATGGAATCCAGCAGCTTTAGGATGTGCTTTAGTGAGGCACCCCAGATGTGTGAGCAATATTCTAAACACGGTCTTATTTGCGCTTTGTAGAGCAAGAGCAACTGCTGCGGTGTATATAGTTTTTTGTTGCGAAATAGCGCACCAAGCTTCTGGGAGGCTGCTTTTGTGATGTTAGCAACGTAGTCATGCCAGGACATATTGCTGTTGACCGAGACACTTAGCAGTCCGATTGACGAGGATGAAGGAATGGTTGATCCTGCCATAATGATGTCAGGGCCCTCTCGGTAAACGTGGCTGCTTGGGTCTATGCTGGATTGAACTGGACCAAATTTATGTCGCCCCAAGTTTGAACTTTCTCCAGTTCTTGATTAATTGCTGTAATCTACTCCTGTCTACGGTGATAAGTCTCAGTCGCTGGTAAAGGTTTTTCTGATCTAAATTGGGAGACAAGGGTACTATCATCTGCAAAACCGGAAGCAGGATTATTCGTTTCGGTCAGCAGGTGATTAATATAGATAAGGAACAGAGTTGGTGAAAGTATTGCGCCCTGAGACACGCCCGCGTTAATGGTGAATGTGTTTGAGATGTGTCCATCAACTGCAATGTGCAGAGATCGGTTCTTAAGGAAACTGGCAAGCCAGCTGCAGAGAGAGGCTGACAGTCCGTAGAACGGCAGTTTGTTGAGCAGTCCGCCATGCTAACCTCTGTCCAATGCCTTCGAAATATTCAATGCAATCGCTCGAGACTCTCCGTAGTTCACAATCTCAATCTTACTGTAGTTAATTGCCATTAAATATTACATACAGATTTCCATTTCAAGAAGGGAAGGATTGCTACTCTATAAAAACCTTCTGGTTAAATATATAGTTTTTCATTTCATTCATTCACATTTCAGAAACTTAAGAAATGGACAGATATCCGTAGTGCAAGCAAACTCTTCAGGCAAGTTGGAAACTGAGGTGCACTCAGAGAGATGGCCGATGATTGGAGTATTAGACTTCTGTCCTGTGAAAATATCCTTGCGCAATCTATGGCTTCCTAATCCAGGGAAGATTTTAAAAGAAGAAATGTTGGCCTTAAAATGTTAAAGAAATGACAGACATTTATATTGTATGACTGGGAATGAAATTTCCTCCTGAACGATCTCTTTAAGTCTATCAAGGACCATCAGTATCAGTTTCAGTGTCAAACGGGGTGGCCCCTAGTGGGCCTTGCACTTAGGCCACCAATTGGGCCCGTTGTGCCTCCAGCCCGCATTAGAGAACCTCCAGTGTGCTGGTCTTCCTTAAGAAAGCACGCATCTCCTTCATACTGATACGGCGCACTGAATCTGGCTCAATCGGCGTCGCGCCAAAGATTCTGAGTCTTGCTCATGCAAACGTGAGGCATTCCGTAAGTAGATGGTATGGGGTCTCATTACCCTCCATGCAACATCTACATTTCCCCTCCTCTGCAATTCTCAGTAGAGTCAGGTGCCATCTAAGCCTACAATGCCTTGTGTAGAATCCTACCAGGCATTACCTCCTACAACTAGGCCAACTAGCTAATATTAAAATTAGCAGTGACGTCATTCTTAGAGGTCCATACATTTTTGCCATAAGAAAAGCATTCAGAGCAGCCAAGAGGAGCCCAGTAAAAGTATTGATTATTTTATCGCGCCTACTTACGTATTTAACGTTGATTGCCACGCTGCGCTGTGTGACTGGAATGTCAATTTCCATCTCGCCGTCTTCGATGTATTATGTATCCAGTGCTGCCAGATTGGGCGCTTTATCACAATTTGGGCTACTTCTCACTGTAGTTTGCCGCAAATTATTTTTCAAAGAAACGTAAAATATTTGTCTTGGATTACAATTAACAATAACAATATATTAGATACTCAATGTAAAAGTTTGCATTGGTATATTATAATATAGTTTATATTAAATATAAATAAATATTTAAAATCCGAAAAGTAAATATATAAGAACCGGAAAGTGAAGCATAACGGAATCAAAACCTTTAAGAAAATAAACGTTGCTAACCAATAACCTAATTATTTTCTATAAATATTTAGTTCCATTTAAAAACATAATTTCAAAGGTCATTTAACAAAATGCAGTAAAAATTAAAGTCCAACTAAATATACATTAAATAGTTTACATCCCAAATAATATATGAAACTAACTCTACCGACCCGGACGAGCCAAATCCTGATGGTCAGAACGAGAACAATTTTTTACCATTTATTTTTTACCATTGCGCAACCACCAACCAAGGCAAGGATTTAATATTTGGGTTGTCGTTAGCAGTTCGAGGATGACGAGATGATTCTTAAAAAAAAATTCTTAATAATTGTTCTTCGATTTTCGATTGATTTTCGGTTAATTTCTTTATAATATTAGTACTTTAGTGTCTTTAAATTTATGTGAACCATGCCGTTCAGATGCTGTGCACCAGGCTACCGTGGAAACTACCCGAAAGGACCTAAAGTTCATGTTTTTAGCTTTCCAAAATGTTTGGACTTAAATCCCTGTTGCTTTCGTCTAATAAGAGTGGGATTTATTTTGTGCTCGCCGGCCGGTTCGCGTATTACCATTGTTTACTATTATACAGAGCAACTGTGCTCCGAAGCCCAATCGTAATACTCTGAATTGCAGTAAAGGTATTATTATGGCTTTGCATGGCCCTCCGCTCTCTTCGCTCGCTACGGGGGCTCAGTCAACAAAGAACTAATTAAAGTGCTAACCAAAACTAACCCAAGGCTAACCCAAAGTAACCCAAAATTAAGAAAAAAAAGGTTGCATTTTTTCGAAGAAGGAGGATCATCGACGGGCCTAATGAAGAAGAATAGGAATGACGAAATGATATACTCGGAAAAGGTAAATTAATAAAATTCAATAAACAAAACAACTGTCGCGACCGACGGGAATCGAACCCGCAGCGCAGAAATTACATGCAAGCACTCTGCCCACTACGCCACCGAGACGTTGTAGAAATCTTGCTAGATATAGTATACATAATTTTCCGTTGCAGCGCGATGTGCTGAATTACAGTAAACATTGGTAATCTAAAATACGCGTATTCGCTAAGCCATTCTTTACTGCGCTTCGGAGCACAGTTGCTCTGTATAATAGTAAATAATGGTAATACGCGGCCGGTTCATTGTGTACAGCAAGTTTATAATTTTTGTTCCTGATAGCTAATTTTGGGGTAAGTGATATTTAGTGTAATTATGCCTCATAAAGACTGTAGTGCAATGTTTGCTATATGCCCTCATTCCTATAAATATTTGCGTAATCATGCTCCTATTATTTTACCTCATCCTAACACTGTAAAATCTATTTGTAACAGATTCTTAACAGATCCCCATATTGATGTAAGACATTATTTTACTTTTTTGACACTGTTCATGTACTAAAATGTATTTCTAACAACTGGCTAACTAAACGAGCAAGCATTTAACTTTAAATGAACCTTGTGTTGTAGAAGATTCCTACAATTTAATTAATTCCTTAAGTCGTGGCGCTCTTTTATATCCTCGTGAACAAGTATTGGACGTAGTTTCAACAGCCTATATTATATTTAAAAAACTGATTAATGATTTCGAACACATTTTTAGATATTTACAGTAAAAAGTCTATTCTTTGTGAGCTGTTGTTAAACTATCTAGATCAAAACAGCCTTTCAACTCCTTTTGAAAATTGTAAAAATCACCTAAAAATTGATGTTTCAAATTTTTTTCTTATCTGCATTTCAAATACACTTCTTAAAAATTATTGTTCTAAACATAATCATAATCTTTTGGGTAAAAATAAAAAAAGAAAACTGGAGACTTTTAATAAATAAATATTAGACCTCAATAATATACCGAGTAATATACCCAATCTAACACAAAAAGTGAAATCCGGAACCTGTATAAAGCTTTCATGTTTTATCATAAATATTTGAATATTGCAAGGTTCTTTGGATGGAGAAAACACACTACCAAATTTGACATTACTATTACCTATTATGACACCTTTATACCTATAGTGACATTTTACCACCTATCTATTAAATAGATTGGTGGCATCTAGTTTCAGTTTATCAAAATAGATTCTATTTTGATAAACTGGATATTCAAAGGTTTTAGCTTTGAAATTTCGTTTTCCTTTAACAAAAATCGAATGAGGCGCGTCTAAGGGTCGAGTTCATGACTCACAGCCTTGTTTTAACCGGAAGCCCTTAAATATTACTTATGTGTGCAGAAAAAGGTAAGTAAACTGCAATTTAATTTTTGATTTAAAAGAAAAGAGTAATACACATTCTAAGTCATAATAGTCGTGCTTAAAGTAATATCAGCTTGTAGCAGGTATTGTATTAGGACAATTACACTTCAAACTACATATAAAAATTGTTAAATTTACAAAAAACAAATTTTGTTATATTTTTTCGAGATTTTTGCATCTAAAATGTGTACTTAACTGTGAAATTTTAAAAGAAATTGCACATTTCAATATACGCCTGTAAATAAGTTAAGACCACTTTGGATGACGTCACGCGTAAGCCGTCAGGCTTAGTTGTAGGAGGTAATGTACCAGGGCCGCACTCCTTCCTGATGAGACTCTTCGCGGGCCCATGTATCATGAGCCTCGTTTGTCTCATTCCCGAAGCCGTCCACCATAACTCTTCGGCCTGCCTTTCCGTCCAGACCTCAAAAGCTCCTTCGCGGACACTCTGAGCGATCCCCACACAGAGATCAGGCCCGAAGTATCTACGCGCGGAGCCTTCTCTGGCTAAAGCGTCAGCGGTCTCGTTTCCCGGTATACCTGAGAGTCCCGGTACCCAGGCCAACGTAACCCTTTTATGCTTTGTGAGTTCAACCAGCCAGCTCCTACACTCCCTTACCAGCAGGGAGCGCGTGCAGACCGACCCGACGGCAGCGCAATAAGTGCGGCTTTGGTGTCGGTGCAAAAGAAAATCCTCCTGCCAGCGGCATTGAGCCCACAAAGATTTCTTTGTGATTGAGCCTTAACGACGCCTCATGATAGGAACCTCTTCCTTTATGGTGGTTCTTGTACCATATGTAAAGCTATGTATATCTAGGTAAATTCGTGCTTCATTTTTGAACTCACTTAAGGTGATTATAGAAAAACCTTATTCATTCTAAATCTAATAAAACTTAACTTTCGTACTTTTAACCGAGTGAAACCTACTAACCTGTCACGTAATATTATTCAAGCTCCATAATTTGCCATTAACATGCAAATTTTTCAAAATCTAAATGAAACATCCTTTCACGAACGAATACCAAGATTATTCGAAGACCATTTATTCAAAAGGAAATCTCTTTCCCGAATGTTTCGAGATCGAGTATATAAATATTATCAGTGCCGTTGACTTCGAGGCAGCCATTTATTTCCTTTTTAAAGTATGTGCCTTTAGGTCGATTTAAGTGACTTTAATTAAATTCACCTAAAATAAACGCCATTTAGAGAGATTTGAGGCTTTTGGATCGAAGGAACGAAGCATAAAAGATACCGAGATAGAAATTAATTTGGGAAAGTTCAGATATTTTGCGGGTGAAAAGAACGTATCTTGTAATTAGGACTAAATATATTAAATACGGTTTTCTTTTTGATCAAGGCGAGTAGGCCAAAAAACTTTCTAAGTCGTGTTTTTCTTTCATTATTTCGATTTATTAAAACCTGTTTAGGGTGTGTTCAAAACGGGGGTGTTTTAGAAAGTTGTCTGTCACGTCCTAGGCCTCCACGCTCGCCCGATTTTTCCCCAATATGACATGCATTGAACATGTTAGGGAAAACACCCAGCAGTCATCGGACTATGCCTTGCCCCATCATCTGCTTAAAAGCATCTGTAGAAGAATGACGGAGTGCATGATTGACTTTAAAGTACCATCAATTTGGTGTATAGTATATAATTTCGACTTCCGGTTAGTTCTTGGTCGAGTCAACATCGCGTTTTGTAGCGGCTCCTTTTCGACGCCATATTGGGTTAGTTTGTCTATAGCCAGAGAAAATGCCCAGTGTGGAGCTTGTGTTTGTGCCGTTGGAAAAAGTCGGTGTTCGTGACATGGTTCAGAGCCAGACAAGGTCGCGGGCACCCCGAAATAGGGCCATCGATCCAACAAGGGTGTAACCTATCTGGGAGGGTCGTCTCAGCTCTAGCTAAGCCCGGACGGGGGCTGTACTGGCAAATTGCCTCGAAGCAGCACCAAACTGCCCCTTTCTTGAGCCTGGGGGTTCATACCGTTACGTTCAAATCACAAGTTCTTTCAATATTCAATGGCATTCATTTTCCAGTCTCATATTTTTCATATTCTCTGATGTCACCTTTATGTGTATTATCCCAATTATTTTCTTTCTCCTGGAAATGTCGGCGAACAATTGGTTGATTTGCTGACTCAACCACCTAGGAACATGCAATTTCATCATACTGGGCCTGTCATTTCAGATTGATGATAACTAACTACATATTTTTCATGACTAAAACGGCTGCCTATTTGTGCAACGCAACAAGTGGTCCTATTGATTGGCAGATTAACAAGGTAAAATAGTGGCCGATATGGTCTGGTTAATTAATGGTCTAGTAATCGGTTTTTGATTCAGGATTTGTGTTTTAATTCTAAATATCAACAACTCCTTCAACCTACAGGGGTTTATGCAGTAAACCATTCAGAAACTTTCTGAATGGTTCACTGTATAGACCCCTGTTGGTACGACAGCACCTCAGGTGTTCCCACTTTTGATTTAGCTTAGGAAGGATGGTTCAACCCTTCGGAGCCATTAATGTTTTTGTCAGGGTCCATAAAGTTCCCACAAGCAAAGGGGAAGTTGTGGGTCACCAGCTGCGGCACTTCTGCAATGCTAAAAAGGTTAAAACAACGGGGGGCGACAGCTTCCCCAAGGTTAGTTGCTATACACCAAGTTTTTCCGTAGCCAGCCATTTCTTTGGATTGAGAAAGCTTTTATAGTGGTACTTCATTCATGTGGTTTGGGCGGTTCAGCCAGAACCCTCGTGTCTCCTGATCCCTCCCCCTTTTGGGAGGGATCTTTCAAGGTAAATCTCATCCAGACCAAACGAGTCCTGGATTTTTGTCCCTCTCCTTTGCTTTACGTGCAAGAGATATTTGCGTCAACCACTAGACGGAGACGTAGTCAGTTGTTAGCACGGACGTATTTCATTTATTGCTCATGCTCCCTCAGTTGATACATCCACACATCATATGTCTTGAAATTTTAAAACACTATACATTGTCCTTCGAATGCAAACCAACGTAAACTAACCAAAACTAAGGCATGTCCCGATTTAAAAAAAAAAACAAGAAATGCTTGAAATCATAGTACTTTGCCGCTCATCTAACGCCGATTCATACAACTCATTCGATAAATGTAATATATTTACTTAATTCTCATCGGGAAACAGCAGTAAGATATTGCAATCCATTATAATCATAATTTTTACATGTGATCCATGTCGGACAATAAAATCGTGGAATTTACGACGACGGAATGAAAGTATGTGACCGGATGGGTTTTATAGTCAATTCCTGCATGAGTAGATACCAATGCTATGTTCTGGGGCTACCGCCGCCGCGGTGGAGATGCGCAGTAGCAAAAATCGCCCACGTGGGGTACGCCATATTTGAGGCGTGCCACAGCTAAAGGATGACAAATGACAGATCGCAATGGTAAAAATCGCCGACTTGGGCTATAGCATATTTAAGTGCGGGGCCCCGCTGAATGACAAGCAACAAATGACGTATGACATTTGACAACTGATGTACAACAAATGGCCGATCGAAATGGCAAACATCGACTATGTGGGGTATCATATATTTAAGAGCGGGACGTATGACAATGGACGGATGATAGATGATAAATGACAGGCCACGCATGAGCTGTGGTGCGGTTAGGTGTGGTTAGGTGCGGGGGACCCTCAAAACCATCTCCGCGTCCTCGCGCCAGTCGACGCGTCCCCACGATCGTAGGTCTTCGGTCCCCGCGGAGACCGGTGCTAGTGGGGGGTGTCATAAATTCCAGGCAATGAAATCACAGCTAAGACCATTGTTTCGAATGACGACAACATCTCTGGTTCAGATAACATCATCAAACTTGAATCAATTTTGAAAGCAGCGATCTAATAGCCGACTTGGACTATTTTAAATAATGCAAATCGATTGCAATATATTTTTTAATAAATATCCTCCGTATAAAATCTCTCATCACAAGGCGCCAGGCTGGCGAGTCGACCGGATGTAACAGTCTATAAATAAATGATATCAATCACAACGACTTCCTGTTTATGGTTTATCAAATAAATGATATCAACCACAACAGCTTCCTGTTTATGCAACAACTTCGTATACGTATGAGTAGTGCCCAATGTGAAAACCAGTCAGCCAAGTTCTTTCAACGACGACACAGCTCGAAATCTGCTGCCAATTTAGACTTTGTGTTATTTTGTGCTTTGTAGTGTTAAGTTTTTGCAATCGGTAAGTCTCATAAATAAATCATATCAACTAGGATTTAATCATGTAAAATAATTTCAAAATATCTCAAATTATCCAAAAATTTTTAGCTCGATAAATACTGCTTCGAGAAGAAAAAGACAACCCATATATCATATGCCCTGGCTATATTAAATGCGTACATATTTAAGTAAAAATAATTTAGGATTATTTTTCAGGGCCTTAGGTATACCTAGTTTAAAAACTATTTAGTATTTGAATGTGTATGAGTTTTTGTTAAACGTTTTTAGTATAATCGAAGATCACACATCAAAAAAAGCACATCTCCCGAAAAGCATATGTTTTTTTGTCTAAGTCATGATCTAAACGGCCTTAACCATGTTTTTTTGTCAAATATATATTTTTTACAGAGATCGTTATCAGCTGGGATGCCGAAGGAACTTTTTCCTCTATGTGCGCACATTTAGCTCTTGTAGTTTTCGAGAAAAACCAATTCCGGACTACTACGCATAGTGGCAAAAGGGCACTAACTTAAAATCGCTTAAAATATATTGAGTTTTACATCAAATTTAAGGGAATTTTGCATATAAACAGAAAATCGAATTAGAATTTTTGTATCGTTTATCATAAAAGAATTATAGTGGCCAAAAGGCGCTAACTTAAAATCGCTTCAAAATATATCAAGTTTCATATCGAATTAGAGGGAATTTTGCAAAGAATTGAAAAATCGGAAGAAATTTTTGCATCGTTTATCATAAAAGAGGTAGTGACAAATGGACACTAATTTTATATCGCTTTAAAATATGTCGAGTTTCATATCGAATTAAAGAGAACTCTGTAAATAATTGGAATTTTCTTTTGTGTTTAAGTGAAAAATAGTTAAACAAATTAAATAAAGTAAACTATATGGGCTTTAGAGTAAGGACTTATGCTTTTGCGGTTTAGTTAAAGAGATAAATTATTAAATAGTCACACATATTCGATGTTAATTTTTGGGATCTAAAGACCATATGAAACGATGAACAAATGGAGGTATTCTCTTTAGTGGTAGTCCCAGATGAATCGTGAAGAACTGTGCGTTCACGTGGTCACTTCTCATCATGACTTCGACGAATGAGCCCATCCAGCTAATTTTGGGGATTCATTTTCCAATCGGGTAAGCTGCAGATCAATAGTTGATATTTGGATTTGGGTTCGGAATATAGAGTCTTTTAATTTGCCAGTGGCTCATTGAGTAGAAGTAATTTTGTTGGATTTCATTATTTTATATTCATTTGTATTATATATACTAATTCACTAATAATATTTAGCTGAAGAGGTTCTTGCTCTCTTGGAAAAAGTAGAGAAACTTAAACCACAGCGAAAATCCTCTGACTACCTTTGAATTTGACCATTTCACTTCTGCCTGTAAGATAAGATTTCATAAAATATTGAAAGACATTATCAAAATCTAAACATTTAAGATTGTCCAAAAGAAGATTATGATCAGGGCGATCAATAGTCTAAAAGAACAGTGCTGCAAATTTGCAATGGGGCGCCTGTTCAAAACCCCTAACTCTAAACTGGTCTGTAGCGGATTCTGATTTTGATTTGGTCGGAAGGGAAATACTCGAAACTTGATAGGATTTATCTCCAAAAGGTGTGCCTCCTCTAAAAGATTATCATCGATGATTATTTTTATTATTACAAAATTCAGGGCGTTATAAAATGTATTGACTCTTCGAATCTGAACAACACCTGGAATATCATAACCTTATCTGCTTATCTTAGGTTTAACCTTAAATTCTGGTTAACTAGTTTGCAATAATTGCATGCTCAAGTCATGTTCAATTGATATGCCTCGTAACATAAACATTTACTATTTTATTTTATTTGCATGTGCACATTTCTCGCGCAACGTAACACAAATAATAATTCTAAACTACTCCAGACTAAACGCATGGAGAACGGATCAAGTATATCCGCAAATTCCCCCAAACAAACACTGAAACACGAAGTCTAGCTATTATTTCCCCGTGAGCTTTGTGTAACGTTTTACCCGGCTTGAGTGACGCTGGAAAATCCGCGCCTTTGGCAAATTGACAAGTGGTTTTAACTTCCCGGAGGTTCGCCGCAGATACGTCGGCATGAATTGAAATATATCTCGGAATTTACACCCAACTGTTCGATGTTGAGAAATCGGCATATAATCGCAAAGGTTAGGTTTGATTACCGTCGAGTGGTTTAGTTAATTAAATCACGTTATTACTAGGTAGATGAGCCATGTGTGTTTTGTTATCGTTAACTCTTCTTATGGGATGCAGAACCTGCATAACAACTCTACTATTATTATTTATTAAATGCCCTAAGTTATGAACGTGTCAGTGGCGTGCGGTGAAATATTAACACAGGATTCTTTGAGGTTATTTATACAATATAAAACATTTTGAGAAACACATGCTTAGGTTCACAAAAACCACTGCAATTTCAGCTTGATGGGCTTTAGATTCAAATACGCAGAGATCGAACCAAAATTTTACTCTTTTAAACAAAACATCCTCCATGTTGAAGCATTTCATGACTTATGCTTTTATTCCACGTAAATCCTTACCTTATACCTATATCTCGAAGGTTTTGAAAAAAACGCAATTGCAATAAAGTGCCATTTGAAACGCAAATTATTATTATTATTTCGACAGCTGCAAGGCCAGATTCGGATTAGTAATTGGTATTTTGAGAGGTGAAAATTTAGTGAACTTTAGTACTCAAAGTACCAAAAATACAACTTAACAATTTGTATTTTTGTGCGCGAAGAGAAGTGGTGCTTCTATCGCCTTCAAGGATCGCACGCCACTGGAGCGCCAAAGTTGTGTAACTTCATTCTTGACTACATCATTATGATGGAACGGTTTAATTTTTTAACAAAATTAAAGTTCTCATATATAACTTATCCATTTTGTCCACGAGTTTTTCCTTTAAAAAATCAAGAGCATCTTAGAAGAAAATGTGATGAGCTTTAGTTATGGTTTTTTTTAGTTTTGTATTACTAACAATTACTCTTTGTTCCTTGCATTATAATAAATTAGTTAATAATTCAGTTACCTTAGTTAGTTTGCAGGTTTATAACAAGCTGTGGCAAAAGAATCTGTAATAGATAACTTCGCATTTGAAGACGTTGCCAACGCTATTTCTTTTCATTGATTATTTGTCATCGATACAGTCCTTAGTCAGCAATAACAGATTTTATGGACACTTTCCCTTCGGAGCAACTCACTCCAGAGTAACTTGCCTGGACCAGAAACGTACACCCTGTCTCTAGGCGGGCTCGGTTTACTGGCACACACCCTGTGTGTGTGTGTAGGAGGGCTAGGTTTACGGGCGGACCAGATACGTGCACCTGTATATGTACAGGCGGTCTCGGTTTACTAGCGGACAAGGTACGTGCACCCTGTATGTTTGTGAAAGGTTAATCAGACACGGTTAACTGTTGCGCACTGAGGCAATTTATACTCGTTGCTTGTTAAAATTAACCTACTTACAAGTATAAAGTCTCTCGGTTCGACCTACCAGTTTTCATACCACGTGAAATAATATTTCAACTGATTTTTAAGAATATTGCAGTTTAATGCATGTATAATCAAGTTTCTTTAGGGTCAAATTGACTGATGTAGCTTTTACACAAACAGTTGTTAGCACGAAGATAATCATCTTCTTATTGTCACAAATTTATGTTCTTCGTGTCTGTATCTGGTTAGAAACTTAGCCTGGTCATCCTAGATGTTGGTTGTTCCACTGCTGGATGCTGAGGGGCTTATGTATCTTAGGTAGGATCGTTCTACCGCGGTGAGAAGAGATGATAAAAAAGAAAACAATAACATCTATTGTTAATTAAATTTTCTTTTATCTTAGAGCTTTGATATGTTAATTTTAGGTTCGACTTTGTTACTTGCAAAGGAGCACCCAGGGGGACGGTCGCAAGCTGCTGCCTTGCATATAAGCAGTGGGAAAGAAGTTTAAGTTTGAAAGACTTAACCAGAGATGCCTTTTCCAGACAAGGATACCAGCGCCAGTCAAGGTTCGGGTTACGAGCTTAGAATATCCAGAAGGCCCCGCACTTGTACAGGCATATGGCCATCCACACAATGGATTTGAATTGTTTATATGTTTCCATCAAGTTCAAGGTCATACTTGGAACGAGTGATAATTATTTATTACTTCACACATTTTAGTACTTTACAATATCGTAAACTTCTAAGATACATAAACTATTAATTAAATATCACCCTATCCCAAGTTGGAACTTGGGACAGGCAAACTATAGGCAATGCTAACGTTCCACGCCAGCGATTATGAACCTTACATCAGCAGCGATCAGCAAATTTCATCATACAAATTCTCGAGCGAACCATCAGTTCGACAAGATTTTGTCTTCCACCCAATCCGTTCAAAAATTTAGTTCACATGGACGTGGTTTTCCGATTGGTCTGACCTGATCCTTAATTTGATTCAGGGGCAGCAGTTCACATGGACGTGGTTTTCTGATCGTCCCAACCTGATCCCCAAACTCTCTCAGAAGCACATGGACCAGGCCTCCTCGAAGTTGTCATCAGAAGTTTCAAAGCTTAAGCTCAGATATATCTATCAAATTGCTAAGTGAAGTAAATCTCAAAGTGAAATCAGTTCAGCAGGTAAAGTAAAATGAATCTAAGTGAAATTGAGCTAAGCTAGTTTGCCCAGAAAACGCTAAAACACTTACCTAAGTTAAATTGTCAAAGCTAACCATAAGTAAAACATAACACAACTCTTAGACTTTAATATGTACACTAGCCATGCCTCATAAACAATTCAAATTATGCCTCAATCGGAAAGACATGCGCATTATAATGATCGGCTAAAAGTGTAAATTCATTAAGTCTTTGATCAAACATAACCTCAAATTGATTTTTGATAGGATTAATTGTCCTGAAAGAGTTGGTGTCAGTTCACATTTTTAAATAGGTAAGTTATTTGTAATCTTGATGTTTATTTTGGTAAATTGCAGACAAAATAATAACTAATCCGTGTATTCAAAAATTTTCAACAGGGTAATTTTCGAAATTTTATTACCCTATTTTCAAGGATCAAAAATCATTGATAAATTTCTTATAAAAAAAAATGAGTGGCGGTGTTTTTACCGACTTCTCTTCTATATCATCTCTGCTCACCTGACGTAGATCGACCCTAATGTGAACCTGCACGCCACCAAGGCATGGCGCACGACACGAATGTGACAATATAAAAATAATTCACATGTTGAACCAGCCTTAAGCGTTGGGTGCCAAATATGTAACCTTCTTTGCTAAATTGCTCATTAGGCGGTCCTTATGCCAGGTTTACTCAGCGGACTCCGTTTTTTTAAAGGGTGTGGGTCTGTCCTAGCAGTTAGGGTAGGGCGCCACTCATTTTTTTTATAAGAAATTTATCAATGATTTTTGATCCTTGAAAATAGGGTAATAAAATTTCGAAAATTACCCTGTTGAAAAATTTTTAATACACGGATTAGTTATTATTTTGTCTGCAATTTACCAAAATAAACATCAAGATTACAAATAACTTACCTATTTAAAAATGTGAACTGACACCAACTCTTTCAGGACAATTAATCCTATCAAAAATCAATTTGAGGTTATGGTTACGCTCTTAAACTAATAAGAATATTCTCTTGTAAGGGATCTCATCGATATTGCAAGAATAATAAATCAAAGCAACATAAGATACTACTTGTTAAACTAAGCCTTATAACATTAATATTGCCCAAATCTTATTGTAAAGGTATGACCACTATGCAGGTATAAATGAAATGATTATTAACCAAACTTAACCTAAATCAATCCTGTGGCAGCGACAATATCAGTAGACCAATAAAAAGTCCTGTGAGGTAAATATGCATATATACAGCCGTTAAATACCTATAGGAAGACGAGTTGAGCTCAAGTCGATTCCAATATCAAGGCGACAAATTCAATTTGTAAATTTCAGTTATGTGTATTAAATTACTGCCATGAGCTTTACAGCCACATATAGTAAAAATAAAATCAATCAGCTATTCGGACACTAGCCAAATTAATTCTCTAACTAACTAAAGATAAAATTAAGTATCTCACTTAAAGGTAAGCTCGATAAGCAAGATAGCTAGATCAATAAATGAAACGAGAATTAACGAGAATATAAACGATAGACGTCAAACGGCCTACAGTTGTTTAATTATAAATTCATTAATTAATATGATATAAAACGATAGGGGATATATGGTAATTAAGGCAAATGACCGACAGTCATTTGATTATACATTCATTAATTAAAATTATACATAACGGTAATAAATACACGGTAATTTAGGCAAACTACCTACAGTCGTCTAACTATATAATCATTAATTAAAATGATAAATACCGGTAAGCTATATACGGTTATTAAGGCACTTACATAAAATAAAATCGATTTTACGTGATTCTGATCGAGTTGTAGATACTGGCGATCCCTGGAAGTACTTCTCCACCATGTGGTTACGTCACTCTGGCAAAAAAGGCCTCGGTGCGCCTAACTGACGGCAGGATTAGCCAGGTCAGCGTAAAATTCTGCCTCACAGATGGAATTCTATGCCATAGAAGGAATTCTGTCCCACAGAAGGGCCCTTTAAAAAATGGGGTCAACACACTAGTTCATCACACAACGTTTATAGGCGATATTGCCGACAATTTTAGAAAATATACATTCGACATAATTTGCTTAATACTGCAACGACACAATCAGGCGGTAGTTAGACCAGAGGGTTTAAAATAGCAATGATAAATTCCTATACGGAAAACGGCCTGCTCGTCTTGAGTGTTCAGGTGAGAAGGGCTATCAATTCTCTCAAGAAAGAATATATACCACATCTGTCCAATGACGCTTCAAACGAATGTGCCTATCGAGCATGTTGGAACACCGGAAGTAAGGTCGCGAGAAGTAAGGTAGGGAGAGTATCGATCACACAATTCGTCCAGTAATAGTAGAAAATCGCACTAGTGTAATTAATAACATTTACAACGTTACACCTTGTCGATGCTTTATTGATTAACATTTATTCTCGAAAAAAGATTTTTAAATACTAAAATTTAATTTATTAAACGTATCTATTTATTAACGGGAAACCCAGAAAACAATAAGCAAACTTTCAAATGAAAAATATCAAAATTGAGAAATTAACCTCATCACCTACTATAGGCGTTCAAGCATCAGTTACGGGTTTTTGCTCTGGAACTGTTCAACAACTGTGGAAGGAATACAAACTGCATCAGCATTTTAAATTCAATAGTTCAAGGTTTGCTCTTTTAAGATCATGCTCAAACGGATCATTCTCTGTGCTCGCATTTTTGCAGGCTCTGGAATTCTTGGATTTACATGATTACTTAAATGCAAGTGCGTCTTTAATAACAGACCAAGAACTTCTTTGTGTGCTTGCATTATTTCTTCTATTTGTTCCTTATTAGTCAAAAGTTTTTTCAGCCAGACCAAAGTTTCGAGTTCTGCGCTATAACCTTTTCATGTGCAATAAATTGTTTTGAACACAACAATTTGCTCAGGGAAAATTATACATTCATTTCCCTAACTATTTAAAATTTAAATACACAAGGCATTTGTTTTAAATTTAATTGCTTTTAATTTAAGGGTGAGTCATGCATGCCGGTCCAAAACGTATATTTAATTATGAAATTAATTTTAAATTGAAGGTATTGCATGTAGGTACGATGCCGAAAATACCATGTTGCCACAATAAGGGGATTATTTTCTTCCATATAAAGAGAGTTTCAAACTAAATCTCTTATTTAAATGAACCCTCCCATTACATCAATTTACATCTGAAAACGTCAAGTTTTAACAAATTGCTGTTTGTCTGGTGTGTGTAAAGCGGACCTAAAATTGAAAAGGGTCTTCAGAATTTGCATACCGGTTCGGTCGACTGCACCAATAAACTTTGAGATAAGTTATAGTATCAGGTTAGGTTCTAACATGGTTACTTAGCATAAGGTACATACTAGTTGCGAAAAGTAATAATTATCTTCATAACGGAAGCAAAATGCAGACATCCCTTGAATGTTATTCGTAAACAATGACATCCATAAGAACGTTTTTAATTTTTATTATAAATCTTCAACAAATCATTATCATTGTATAATACTCGTATGTTTTGTTAGGCGTCCGACAATTAAATTCCAGCCGTTCGTTTTACTGTCTACATTCAACAAACGACAAATTTATTGGCATTCGAGACCCTTATTAAAATCAAATTAACGGTAATTGAAAATAAATTATAGAGTTCATATTTTATTCGTCGATAATATCTCGTTCTATTTTCAGTTAACAGTAGACGAAATTCTAATCTACTATGCTACTCATGAATTACTACTTATTATTTTCTGGTTTGTGGTAATTGGATATAAAATTATAATAGGCGGTCAAATATATAAATGGGACTCATGTTTTTAGGTTGTTTGAAGTTATGAGCAATAATGAGCTTTAACTTGCCAAATTTTATGAACGGACCATCAGTCTGGTAGAATCTATCTTACACCAAATGCGTCCATTCAGTGACCATATGCCCACGTGGCTGTGGTCTCCTCAGGATGTCTTAAACTAGTAACCCCAACTTTCATTTTTAGTAGCAAGGCCCAATTCTGGAAAAGTCACCTCTGGATTAAGTCCCCTATACCGAAATTTCTGGCCCATTGGCCATATGTCCATATGACTGCGCCCCACCCCCCTGGGAGCTCCTCCCAGGGGGGTGGACAACAAAGCCGAAATATGTCAAAGTTCTAAGTAAAGTAATCGAAAAGTTAAATTTGTTTAGTAGTTAAAGTGAATTGAATCTATGAAATCAAAATAACTGGCCGTTGAGGTGCTAAAGTAATTACCTGAATTAAATGGCCAAAGAATTTTATTTCAAAGAGTAACCAAGAGTTATGACTAAGTTAAAAAATACCTCAACTGAAAAACATGCGCATTATAATTATGTGGCAAAGGGTAAATTTAATAAGTCTTTTGACAAATAGACATTGTTATTGTTGTTTTCATCTCTCCTCACCGCCGTAGATCGATGCTATTATTATTTAGTTTATTATTTAAGATATCGCAAAATAAGAAAGATTCTTAATTCCCATTGTATAATTTTATATAAAGCGTATACATACTTAACCTCGTAAAACTTGCATGCATACTTTCGTTTAATTGAAATTTAATTTTGTGTTTCTTATATTTTGCTTGCATTGTTGCTATTTGAATAAGCACCCAAACAATGACATAAACACATTGGTAGAGGGAAAATTACACCTTTAGTCTCGCTTATTAAAGCTCTAGAGCCTGGCGATTTAAATCTATATAGGCAACTGGTAATTAATAAAAGGTGTTATATCCATATTTGTATTTCTCCGAATGATTTATTTTATACTAAAACTACGAACTACTCTGTTGGGTTGTCCACCCGCACAACTTGACACTCGATGCTAAAACAGGAATGGATCAAGTATAAGGACTAAATTTCTGTAAAATTTAATTACGAAATGCACTGAATAAAAATGCAAAAGGATAAACAATTTCATTGATGATTTTATTAGGTGTATCTTATACTGATGGAAGCTAAAGTACCAGACTAAAGGAAAAAACTGCTGTAAACCAGTACTTTCAAAGCCTAAACGGTTTTTCAGAAGCCTTATTTATTAAAAAACATGGCCCAGCGAAAGTAACCTCTTCATTTCAAGTGTAGAAAAAATAGTGCGATATTTTCATAATTTAGTTGGGTATGACAGGCAAATTTTAAATGTCATTTTATTTAAAAAGAAGACAGACATGAAGTTTCGATTTATTAAAAATACAAATACAAATACAAATAATTTATTGGTGCCCATATACAAAAGTATTTACACAAGTCAGTAGATCAAAAATAGTCTTATAATCCAAACCGTAAAACATTAAGACAATCTGAAAACAAATTATTGTAGTAGAATAAAAAACAGACGTATACTCAAATATACACATTAAAAGTAACAATATCCATGTTAACTACTAAAATCGGATAAAATGACGCTAAGAGTCAAATTTTTTAGGCTTAAACAGGGAAATAAAAAAAAAATAAAAAAAAATAGAAAAAACAAAAAGAAACATTAATTTAATTAATTATTTATTTATCTAAAAGGCATAATGACTGTAGAAGGCTCCTCTGGTAAGAAAATCCTTTAGTCTCTCTTTATATATGTTAAATGAGAGACCTCTTAAATTATCAGGAAGCTTATTGTAAAATCTTATGCATAGGCGGTCTGTACCATCCCTACACCTTTCAAGTCGCCGGGAGCTGGGAACTAAATGTCATCCCTGTCTGGTATTATATGTGTGCACCTGTTCATGTTTCTGATATGAAGCCATATTCTTCTTGACGTAAAGAAGACTCTCATAGATAACAATGATGGTAGAGTCATTATTTGGAGGTCAACAAAAAATTGCCTACAGTCTTCTCTATATGAAGGACCGGCAAGCACGCGAATTGCACGAAGCTGCAGACAAAAAACTCTCTTGACATCTGGACTGTGACTCCACACAATGTTGGCATAAGATATATGGAAATGACAAAGAGAAAAGTATGCCTGTCTCAGAGCTGACATTGAGACACAGTCAGCCAACCCACGGGGAAGAAAAACATTTGATGCCAACCTTCCCACAAGTTCATCTGAGTGCACATTTCAGTGCATGTCTCGATCGAGGTGAACACCCAAAAACTTGACACTCAACCCTCCCCCATAATCGTAGACATTTCTAGTCACGAAGACCATCGACTGTGTCTTGGACTGATTCAGAAACAGTTTGTTTGCTGTAAGCCATTGTTTGGCCGTCGACAACGCCTCATCTGCACTCGCCGTTGCATTAGCCTGCTCGTGATTCCGACATGAAATAGTGGTGTCATCAGCAAAGAGGGTAAAATGGGCCTGGGGGTTTATCCTAAGTAGATCATTTATATGAATTAGGAAAAGCAATGGCCCTAATACTGACCCCTGAGGTACTCCGATCTGCACACCTCTCTTTGCTGATGTCAGAAACAACTGGCGGTGTCATCATGGCTCTCAAAAGCTTTATATATAAAGGCAACCAGATCCAAAATTCCCAGTGAGGTACTGAGACCCATACGAAAACCAAATTGTTGCTGTGAGAAAAGGTCATTTGATTCAAAATAGTCGGAAACCTAGGATGCGATATACCTTTCAAAGATCATCGAGGAAACGGGTAAAATTAATATGGGGCGATAATTAGAAATGTTAATAGCATCTCCTTTCTTAAAAACTAGGGTTACCCTAGCATATTTTAAGGCAGTTGGAAATATATTTTCTCTGATGCAGCTGTTAATCAGTCTAGTAAGGGGGCTAATAATGAGATTCTTCACACTCTTTATTAAGTCAACCGTGAGTCCGTAGGGATCCTTACTCTTTTTGTTCTTCAGTTTGTTTATGATATCCCTAATTTCAACAAAAGATGATTCTTTTATAGATTATGAATTGCTTAAATAAATGGGATTGTTCTCTATGGGATCTATATTAGTTGGTTCGATCTGAGTCTGTAAGGCAAAAGCTATGTTTACAAAAAACTCATTGAATTGGTCAGGAGAAATATCTGATTCGGTTTGTTGCTTACTTTGTTTGCCATTCTAATAGCTTGCTTATATTGACTTTTATAATTTTTGATAAGATTTTTTAGCTCTTCCGAAGGTGTCTGTCGATTTAATTCAGTTAGAAGCTCCAAGGTTTTTAATTTTTCATTAAACCAATTGCTTGTGTGACTCTGTGCCGTGCGACGTTGGAAGTTTTTTTTCAGGAAATGAGTCCCTGAAGGCAATGTTTATTAAATGAATAAACATGGTAAATTTTTCATATGCAGAAAAATTACAATTGTCCATAAAGCCCCAGTCTATTGACTCTACAGATAAGTAAAATGCATTTTTACCCATTCTTCTAATGGGTCTACAGGTGAACCTTTTAACTGCGTGAGGACTGCCAAGGCACGGAACTGGAATATTCACAAGTTGACCAAATTGATCAGAGAAACCAGTGTCAATTACTAAACTCTCATACTCTCCACTGTCAAAGTTTGAGAATATATTATCCAGACAGCTGTCATATCTGGTATTACTATGAATTAATTGTGAGAAACCATATGACTGTAATAGGGAGCAAAGATCATGCACATTAAAATCACCAACAATTATAATTTTATTTTTAAAACTAATAAGGTTTAACGCAGCCTCGACAGTCTGCAAGAATACAACAAAGCAGCCCGCAGGCGGCCTATACAGGGTTATGGCATACATAAGTTAGAAGAAAGTGCAACATACCTCAATGGAACCCTCCACAGTCAGAGACTCAACATTATCGATATTTTTAAAACCAGAGTCTTTATGTAATAATATCGATGTCCCTCCATCTTTGTGATGAACTCTGCCAAAGAATGTTACTGGAATGAACTCCAGCAGTCTGAGGGATGTAAGTTCTCCTTCTGTTAACCAATGTCAACGTTTATATCACACAAGAATGCCTCCATTTCGCCCATCTTATTTCTTATTGACTGTGTGTTTAAATGGAATAGCGTTAATTGCCCTGCTTTGTTTTCTTTGTCGTAGGGCACTGGATAATCTGAAAAGGGCTTATCAGTGTACCCGTCGGCCACAAGTCGGAAGTCATATATTCTTCTTTACTATTTGCAGGAACTCCTAACTTTTCATTCTGTACTTTTTTGTCAATATTTTGTAGCATTTGCATTGCTCATTGAGATTTTTACATGCTAAGAACTGGATAATATCATCCTTCTTTGTACTTGGGTGTGGGCCTGATATGAATATCCACTCAAGATCGTTTTTACTGGTCTCAGCTATTCTCAGATTTGAGGGGTTGTTGATTGACCCTTTGGCAATTGCTGGGCGCTTATTGTTTGATGTGGCTCCTTTCCCGCGTTTAGTATTTATAACAAGTGTCCAGTCACTTTGTCCTGTATTCAAGCTCTCTTCCTGCTCCGTATTTTTGTTTTGGTTTTTTAGGTGTAATTTTTAGGGTTATGGTCCGATCCGAGTTGACAGGTCTGTGTTGATTTGAACCACAGAAAGCAGAAATAGATTGGTTATTTGAACTACTTGGCTGGGTTGTTAAGCTACTTGATTCAAGCAAATCACCCGGGTTTTTAGATTTTCGGATTCGACCTCGAAAACTTCACCTACGTCATTTCCGGCGGACTGTTGCAGTGTAGCCGATTTTTGTTGCACATTTTTTTTAAAAGTGGAAAATTCCATGGAATGTTAACCTTTTTGTTGTTTATGTCTGGATTACACATTTTACCTTCCAGGAAAGCATTTTCTCTTGAATCAATTGCTCGTTCTCCTCCAGAAGTTGGCTTTTTCCATAAGCTCCTTTATTAGATGCTTCAGAACATCGATTTCTTCGTGAATCGGTTGTGAGGTTATGTCACTATTGCAACAGATTAATCTGGTTTCATCAATAATTTTGAGCTTTTCCTTCCAATCTCGCATGGCACACGAGTTTTGGAACACCTTTCCGCATCTTAAATAGACCAAACTACATATATATTTTCTTGTTTTACAGCATTCAAAATGAACTTTTTCCTCAGAGATACTAATTCGATCATCTTTCTTAGACGGCGCCATGTTGTCAAGCTAAAAATATTCATTCCTCATTCAAGAATTTTCTTTATCTCAAGTAGAATTACATATTACCATTATTTTTTTTATATTATTTTAAACCAAAAAATGTTCTCTACACCACCAACCAATATTGAAAATATAATATTTAATTATCGTGCCATGGTTCTTTCTAGCTTTGTAAAAATTCCTAATTATTTAAAAACATTACCTATCGGAAGCAAATTCTTTATTTCCAGTGTAGAAATAATAGGGCGATATTTGCATAATTCAGTTGCGTATGATACGCAATTTATAAAAGCTTTTTTATTTAAAAAATCAGGCATGATGTTTTGGTTTATTAAAGCAAAGACATACAGAAGGAAGTTTCACATCCAAGAAGTCTCTTAAGTAGAAAAAAATATTTATTGCAATAATTTTTTTATCTTATTTTAAACCAAATAAATTATCATCTCTATAACATGAAAATATAAAATTTTCATTTCATGCCACGGTTCTTTCTGGCTGCTTAAAAACTCCTAATTATTTAAAAACATTGCTCAGCGGAATCAAATTCTTCATTTTAAGTGTAGAAATAGTAGTGCAATATTTTCATAATTTGTTTGCGTATGATACGCAATTTCTAAAAGCAATTTTAGAAATTTTATTTCAAAACATGGACATGATGTTCTGATTTATTTAAAAAAAAAATCATTCCTAATCCCAGAATTTTCTTAATCTCAAGTAGAATTACGTATTGCAATTATTTTTTTTTATCTTATTTTAAACCAAAAAATGTTCTCTCCACCACTAAATTTCAATATTAAAAGCATAATATTTTATTATCGTGCCATGGTTCTGTCTAGCTTTCTAAAAAATTTTAATTATTTAAAAACAGTACCTGGCTGAAGCAAAATCCCTCTTTCAAGTGTAGAAATAATAGTGCGATATTTGCATAATTTGGTTGCGCATGATATGCAATTTATAAATGCTTCTTTATTTAAAAAATTCAGTAATAATGGTTTGGCTGACTAAAGCAAAAACATACAGAAGAAAGTTTCACATCCAAGAAGTCTTCTTAAGTAAAAGCAAATATTTATTACCATAATTTTCTTATTTTACTTTAAACGAACAACACAAAATTCCTATGCAAAAATATAATATTTTCTTATCATGCCATGGTTCTCTCTGGCTTTTTAAAAAGCCCTAATTTTTTAAAATCATTGCTCAGCGGAAGCAAATTCTTCATTTTAAGTCTAGATATGAAAATGAGATTTTATATTAAAAAAGAGGCAAGCATGATGTTTCGATGTTATAACCTAAGGTTCAAAGAAAGTTTATCATCCAATAATTTTTCTCTCCTTAATACTAAGCATTTTTAATCTTATTTTAAATCAAACAAATGTTCATGTCTACACCACGTATTTGCTATACAAAAATATAATGCGTAATAATACCAATACATTTCTTATCATGCCTGGGTTCTTTCTGGCTTTTTAAACTGTCCTAATTATTTAAAACATTGCCCAGCAAAAGTAAATGCCTCATTCCAAGTGAAGAAACAGTAGCACAATATTTTTATAATTGGATTGTGTACGACACTCATTTTTTAAATGCAATTTTACGTTTAAAATTGGACGGATTTAATATTTCGATTCATTAAAACAAAGGCACATGAAGAAAGTTTTGCTTCTCTTTAAGTAGAAATTCATACGTATATCTTACAATTAGTTTTTGTCTTATTTGAAACCGAACAAATGTTCATCTCTACACCACAAAATTCCTATACAACGTATGAAATATTTTCTTATCGTGCAATGGATCTTTCTAGCTTTTTAAAAGGCCCTATTTATTTTAAATTATTGCGCAGCGGAAGTAAATTCTTCATTTAAAGTGTAGAAATAGTAGTGCGATATTTTCATAATTTAGTTGTGTATGACACGCAATTTTTAAATGCCATTTTATATTAAAAAAAGAGGCAGATATGATGTTAAGATTTATTAAATACAAAGATACACAGAAAAAGTTCCTCATTCAATAATATTCCTCTTTCTAAGTAGAAATACTTATTGCAAGCATTTTCAAGACAAGCATTTTTCAAATGCCATTTTATTTTTAGAAAAGGGTCAAGTTTGATGTTTCTATTTATTAAGACAAAAACAAGGAAAATGTTCACTTCTCCTTAAGTAGAAATACCTATTTACGTATCTTTTGTTTTATTTTAAACCAAGCGAATGTTTATCTGTACACTATAAAATTACTATACTAAACAGAGAATATTTTCTTATTATGCCATGGTGCTTCTTAGCATTTCAAAAAATCCTAATTATTTAAAAATATTGCTTAGCGGAAGTAAATTCTCTTCAGGTGAAGAAACAATGGTACAATATTTTCATACATTAGTTATGTATGACATGCATTTTATAACTGTCATTTTATTTTAAAAAATAAGCAGGCGTGATGCTTTGATATATTGAAACAAAAGCAGATGGAAAAAAGTTTTTCATCCAAGAATTGTCTTACTTTTAGTAAAAAATTTTATTTCAAATATTTTCCATATCATTTTAACTGTACAAATATTTATCTCTATGCCACGAAATTCTTATACAAAAAAGAATATATTCTTATCATGATATATATATTTTCGACTCTCTAGAGGGTCCTAATAAAAAACACAATAGTGCAAAATTTCCATAATTTGCTTGTGTATGACACGCTTTTTTTAAATACATCTTATTTTAGAAACGAGGATGCTATAATGCTTCGATTTAATAAAACAAAGACACATAGAGGAAAGTTCCTCATCCAAGAGTACCTCTGTTCTTAAATAGAAATACTCACTACAACTATTTTCTTATCTTATTTTAAAACCAAACCCCAGAATATTCCCACACAAGAAATAGAATACAGTAGTGCCATATTTTCATAATTTGGTTGGGTACGACACACAGTTGGTAAATGACATTTTATTTTAAAAAAAAGGCAGGCATGCTGTTTAGATTTAATCGAACAAAAGAATATCATGCCTACAGATATAAAATGACCCTAATTTGATTATTCTCTTTTTCTAAAGCAGAAATACTAACTCAAACAAAACCTAGCCTTACTTTTAACGTGCTGGGATCAGGACCGAACAAGTTCTGTGATATTTAATTTGGATTTAATTTAAAAGACGAAGTAAAGATCTAAGTAATACTCGAAAAAATTACGTAATTTACGTAATTTACTACTCATCCCTGTCTGTTGCGACAAATGTTATGGAAATTATGTTTCTTGCCCGTGTATAGTTGTCTGAATACATGTTCATCCCTGCAGCACGAAATTTCTATAGAAACTATATTATGTTCTTATCATGCCATGTTTTTTTTTCTGGCTTCTTAAAATAATCTTAATTATTTTAAAGCCTTACTCAGGTGTAGAAACAATAGTGCAATATTTTCGAAACTTGGTTATGTATGCTAAATGTCATTTTATTTTAAAAAATAGGCATGATAATTTGATCTAATCATACAAAGCATATCATGCCTCTACATATAGAAAAAGTTCCAACTTCTAACAATTAGTAATTTATTTTTAAATTAAGCTAGAAGTATGTATGAAATCCTTTTTGCTCTTAAAACTCACTGCAATCAATTATTAAAAGCTAAAGTATCTGACAAAAGAAAGAGAATACTGCAAATTAATACTTTGTAACCCTTAAAGGTAATTTCAAGAAGCTCTAGATAATTGTCAGACAATATTTCTTAGTTTAAAGCAGCTTATTCACAGAGATTAAATCTCTTAAATGGAGCATTTTGTTTTATGAACTACTTGTGAATGTATTGGGCCAATAATTCTCAATAATCAGCAGACTAATATCTGATAAAAATATAATACAAAATAACATTTTATATTGATTCCGAAACATTATGGTTTTATGTTGTGGAGGATTAATTATGTACTATACTTCTATATTTTAAATTTGATCAAACCTAAAAACAGTAGAGAAAAAGTAACAATCCAAAGAATTAGACATCTTCGTCGTCCCTGGTTCATATTGAACTAGCTTTATGTCAACCACTTCTTTTGTCAGTCTATAGGTCATCTTCATTTCTGCATTATGGCTCTTTCTGGCTTTTTTTGAAATCCTAATTATTTAAAAACCTTGCCCTATGGAAGTAAATTCTTCATTTCAAACAATAAGGTGATGTTTTCATAATTTTATTGTGTACGATACACCGTTGATAATTGTCATTTTATTTAAAAAAAAGGGTAGGCATGATGTTTTGATCTAGTCAAACAATGGTTACCATATATATAGGCATAGAGAAAAGTTCTTTATTGAAAAATTTTCTACTTCGAATTATTAATTCATCTTATTTTGAATTTTTATAAAATCCTGCTCTTAATACTAATTATTCAAAGCTAAACTATCAGACAAAAGAAAGAAAATACTGCAAACTAACACCTCTAAAGGTAATTTTAAAGAGCTCTGAATAATTATCATTCAATATTTCTTAGTTTAAAGCAGCTTATTCGCAGAGATTAAAGCTCTTAAAAGGCACATTTTATTTTATGAACTACTTGTGAAGGTATTGCGTGAAGAATTCTCATTAATCAGCAGATTAATGTCAGATAAAAATATAATATAAATAATATATAATATTGATTCCAAAAATGTATTGTTCTATATGTTGTAATTATGCCAAATTGTTACCTTTTCCTTATTTCCATTTCCGTTTCATATTCCTTATTTTTTAAACTGACAAACCTAAAAACCGTTGAAGATAAAGTCACAATCTAAACAACTAGACATCGTCGTGTCTAATCCATCTTGATCATTCATCTGTTACTATTTCATGTTCAGCTCTGCATTATGGCTATTTCTGGTTTTTTTAATCCCAATTATTTAAAAACCTTGCCTCGTGGAAGTAAATTCTTCATTTGAAACAATAAGGCAATATTTTCATAATTTGACTGTCTACGACACACCGTTCTTAAATATAATTTCATTTTAAAAATGACATAGAAAAAAGTATTGAAAAATTTTCTTCTTCGAATTACTTATATATGTCATTTTAAATTAAGCTCGAAGTTTTTATGAAATCATTAGTGCTCCTTAAACTCACTCTTCACTGAATTATTAAAAACTAAAGTATCAGACAAAATAAAGAAAATATTGAATATTAATAACTTGTAACCTTTAATAGTTATTTTTGTTACAAATACCTAAAATGGAGTTTTTCAGGACGAATCATTGCCCGTTTCCGGACGAGGCGTTAGCCGAGTCCGGAATAGCAGATGAGTCCTGAAAAACTTCATTTAGGTACGTGTGACAAACTATTTTTTGTCATACGCTCCCAAAATTTAATTTTTATTTATACGCTTTTTGCAATTCTTCAGAACGCGTAAATTTGCAAATTTACCATAATTTTTGAAATCATAATGTACGACAAAGTTAGCTTAGAATTTGATATCGTAGCAACTATTTGACAATTTTGTCATGTCATTCGAAATTTGACATTTAGACATATTCATGAATTTTGGAATAGTCCGTAAAGGTTGCCATGATGACTTTTAGGGACTAGGCCTAAAAATAAGCATTCTACGGACTCAAATTAGTCCGTAAAGTAGCTATTTTTGGAAGCGTATGACAAAAATAATATTTTATATTGATCACAAAAAGTTATTGCTCTATATGTTGTAGAGGATTAATTATGTTAAATTGTAACCTTTTCTTATACTTCAATTTTTTTATATTGAATCAAACCTAAAAAACGGTGGAGAAATACATCTTCGTCGTGCCTAATTCATTTTGAACATTCAGCTCTTAGTATTCATCACTTTGTATTGCGGCAAGCTTCATGTGAATCACCTCCTTTGTCCGTCTATAGTTCGTCTGTGCACCATGGCTCTTGGGCTTTTTTTCTAAAATCCTATTTTTTTTTTAAATATAGCCTAGCGGAAGTAAATTTTTGATTTCAAGTGAAGAGTAATATTTTCATAATTTTGTTATATATGACACACATCTGTTAAAAGCCATTTTATTATAAAACCAAACAGGCATGATGCTTTGATCATTGTCGTCTCTAGTCCAATTTTATCATACCTCTTTTGCCATTTATTGCTCTCTCTTGCTGCAAGCTTTACGTTAACAACCTTTCTTGTCTTTCTATAGTACTTTGAATGTACCCGTGTTTATCTCTGTAATGCAAAATTTCTATACAAACAAGTGGAGGATAAAGTATTTTTTTTATCATTTTCTTATGGGTTTTTTACAAAAATCTTTAATATTAAAAACGATACATAGTGAAACTAAATTCCTCGTTTCAGGTGTAGAAGCACTAGTGCGATATTTTTATGTAAAAAGATAATTAGAATGGGCTATAAAAGCTAAAGTTAAAAGTTTATTCTGAAAGTAGGTGGCATTTGTAGAATTAAATGCTATATTCCCTACGTTTTCTAAAATATTGCATAGTTCTGGATTTAATATACCCGAGTGCAATCCCTAAATAGTTCAACAATTGCTTGAATTCAGTATTTTCCTTAGCTTTGGCATTTAATATTGCAGTGTAGCAGCAATATATTTCAATTACTGAACTGAGTGCATTAAGAATAACAAAACCCACGCTAGGTACAAAAACTCTCCATCTCCTACCTCATAAGGGCTTAAAACCATTTTGTAGACGGTAGATTCAGCAAAATTATTGACGTGTAAATACCTCTGCAAAAGCATAGAGATAAGAGCCGCCACTATTTGTTCTAGTCATTAGTTTCAGGAGCATTACACCGGAGAAACCCATTTAAAACATAGCAGAAACGGCCACCGAAACATGGATTTTCCGTGTTTCCACCCCATTAGTATCATATTAGCTTCGTATAATATTCAAACTCTTCACATACTTTGCGGGTTCCTGTTTCCTTAGTTATGCGCATATATTAAGGTTATATTAAGAGTCATTATACAAGTTTCCGATGGCCAACGAGGTGGCTTTTTTTTTACTCCAAGATTTTCTTAAAAACGATAGGTAATATTTTGGCCTCTGATGTGGGCCATTTTGTTAACTGCAAATTTCCATAATTTGGTTGTGTATGATTCGCCGCTGTTATAAGTGTTCTTTTGCATTTAAAAGCAGGATGTTTCGATATAAGAAACAAATGCCATATGAAATAAATTAATTTCTCAAAAAAAATAATTAATTAAATTTTGATTTAAGCCGAGAGACTACGAAAGAGTAAGCTAAACCGCGAAATTAAAAAATTAATGCCCGTAACAATTAACAATTTGTCAGGAGCACCTTGAGCGCTGCATCGAGAAACGAGGAAGGGGATTATTCTCCATAAAAAGGTGATTTTTCAAATATGCTCAGACGCTCCGTAAGACTTTTAATTAAGTAAAGACATTTAATATAGCCGAGCATAACTCAAATTTATATCAGCCGAGAAGATTAATGAAAATTGGATTCGCCCTCATTTTTAAAACTATTATTAAACGCCGACGTGTGCAAAAGAGGAGCGGAGCTTACGGAGTACTGCAGCTCAATTACGGTTCATTTTTCTGAACAGTGGCGTAGTGGTTTTAAAAATAAACAATCGGTATGATATTTATTTATATGTATCAACGAACAGTATCTTGTCCTTCACCAAACTAAGAGTTTGAATATGGATGCCATAAAGGGGAGACCAGATGCAAGGAGCATACTCCAAATGAGGGCGAGCAAGACCACAATCAACTGTTTTCAAAGCATTTAGAGTAGCGAAATCTTGGAATTTAAATGTCTTATTGATAACATTATTGAGGTACTGATAAAACTAGAGAGTTGTATCCAGAACGATACCCAGGTACTTGACAAAATAAGTATCCTCGAGATAGCATTGATTGAGCTTGTACTGAAAATTTATTGGGGTTCTAGAGCGGAAAAAGTAATGACTTTACATTTCTCTGGGTTAAGGATCATGACGTGGCTCAAACACCTCTTGCAGGTTAATGAAGTCATACTGGAGCTTGCCATAATCCTCGGTAGTCCTGATTAGACAACTAATTTGAGATCATCGGCAAAAAGCAAGTAGTGACTGCCAGTGAAAATATTACGGATAAGTGGACCAAGGTGAAGGAATTTGAGTGAAAATTACCAAACCCTTTGGGCCCTGTCAGATAGCTCCCAAACCAAGAGAAAAGAGGTTAGTCAATCTTAATTCCGAGCTTATGAGCCAATATACTATGGAAAACTCTGTCAAATTCCCTGGAAAAGTCAGCCCCTTAAGGGCATTCGATAGAAAATTTAACTCAGTTGTCTTACGAGGTCTAAAACCAAATTGTTGATCCATTAGAAGAGATAGAGTAGAGGAGATAAAAGGTCGTAAACCAAAGTCTCAAAAACTTTGGGAGTTGCATTCAAGACGCGTTTAGGACAATAATTGGTTACCGATGACCTGATACCTGATTTAAAAATTGGCTTCACAAAGTTTTGCTTCCAATAATCTGGGAAAATTCCAGTTTGGAGTAAGAGATTGAAGATATGGTAAAGAGGTGTTGAGAGATTACAGCTTTCCAGAAATACAGTTGGTACTCCATCTGGACCAGGACCCTTATCAATGCCTAGAGGTTAAAGTTTGGAATAGATGGAGACGTGTCTTAAGGTGACTGTATGTTTTTATTTAGACAATATTAGGCGAGCCTACAATATGATCTTTGATTAAGTATTTAATTCACCTTTGCGGTCAAAGTTTAGGTATCACTACCAAAGCATCACACAGACCAACTGTGTGGATTTTAAAGGCTTCTGGACACATTTTAAAAAAATAGGATTATTCAGGTACCTACTTATTGCACATTTTGATTCATACAGCTTTATATTCCGTGTAAGCTTTTCACTTTCTGGCTTCATGTGAGCACATTTCATCAAGTCCCACTGCTAATCTTTCATGAAAGCTTACTGAAAACAAAGACACCTCTAATGACCTCGAACCCCACTTGGATACTAAAAAAAATCATCTTTTGTCCTTCCAGATAGCCAGATGTTGAACAGCCATGGTCCCATAGCTAGATCCTTCTGAAATGTCAGCTAAGCAGAGATTCTAAAATTAGGGAAAAATTTTGGTCTCTGCATCACTTGCATCACATGTGGCACTGAAATATGAGTTCTAACAACTATCCAGTTTAAATGCGTTTAAGGGTGGTGGAGCCTATTGCTGATAAAAACTAGACAAACATTAGGCAGTTCTAATTGAATTTACTTCACACCTTAATGCGCATTCTGGCATTAGCTAAATACATTTTTGCTTTAATACCTCGTAAAATTACTACATTTTCTTGGGCTATATTTGCCAAATAATTTGTAGCTAATATAAAGCGTTGCTTCTGAGGAAAATTATTAAGTTTGGCAACGTTACCTAATTTTTATTTAAAGAGACGAAGTCATAGCAGAAGAGCCTTAGACATGAAAGACATTCCTGCCGACCGTCGTCCCTGCATTTATCCCTCAGTGCCTCGATGTTGTACATCAAAACGGAATTCTGTTGGCTCCGAAAATGCATGATGGTAACATATCAGACTCGCATACCTAATTTTTAGATTAATTACACTG